>JAFVLL020025539.1:0-78726 GCA_021397915.2 Tor tambroides | reverse complement strand
CTAAATTTCCCTATCAGAGACAAAGTCACAGCATTTTTGTAGGAACAGAGAGGAGAAAGTACACATACACACCCATATAAACACACACACACACACAGAGTTCTGCCTAAATAGACCTTTGCTTCTGTGTGTGTGTGTGTGTGTGTGTGTGTGTGTGTGTTTTTGTGTGTTTCAGAGCAGGTCATCAATAGCCTCCCTGTTCCTCTGAGGTAAAATGAGATCCTACACACACACACACACACACACAGATACACACCAGTTTAACCTCAATCCAAGAGCAAAAATAAAACAGCAAAGACCCACCTTCTTTTCTGAAAGACATTACAGTCCCAGTGCCTTCACACACATGCACTCACACATTATGGTAATAGAACTAAAATAGTTGGCGTTGTTCACGTCTCATTTCTTTTGGATTACAGCTGTAGCGTAATTTTTAGTGTACACTCATACTGTCATTACTGTAATGACACGATTAGGGTATTCGCTGATTCATTGAAACAGTCTCCAGGTCTGTTTCAATAAACGCACACTAAGTTTTCTACAGTTCAAAATAATAAACAAACCAAATAGTTATAGTATCATTTTATGACAATAATTAATGCTCAGCAGTTTCTCTTTTGTAGCGCAGGAGACTTAATGGAGTTGCCAGTTTTATTTTGTTAATATTATTCAGCAAGGATGCGTTAAATTGATCAAAAGTGACGGTAAAGGCATAATGTTATTTCAAATAAATGCTGTTCAATGAACTTTCGTTTCATCAGATAATTCCTGACAGTTTCCACCAAAACATGAAGCAGCACAACTGTTTTCAACATTGATAATAAACAGAAATGTTTCTCGAGCAGCAAAGCGGCATATTAGAATGATTTCTGAAAGATCATGTGACAATCAAGACTGAAGTAATAATTCAGTTTTAATTACATTTAAAAATATACTCAAATAGAAAACAGTCATTTTAAATTGCAATAATATTTCACAATGTTACCGTTTTTACTGTATATTTGATCAAATAAATGCGGCCTTGGTGAGCACAAGAGACTTCTTTCAAAAACTTTTAAAAATCTTACCGACCTTAAACTTTTGAATGGCAGTGCAAAAGAGACAATTGTTGGCATACATTACAGAGCTATAAAACTGTGGGTTTGTTGAGAAATGTTTGAGTTTATTTTTGAAAGCTTAGACTTTGGTATCTTGGCAAAGCTGAGTTTAAGAGACAGTTATAGTTGAGACTGGTTCTGAAAGAATCTGAGATATTTCTGAAGAGCAGCTGACTTTAAGCCCCATTTTTGATCCTTTTTGTCTCATTCTTGTGAAGGAGAAAGAATGAATGAGATTTCATTTTTGGCGTTTCTTTCGCATGCATGTCCTGACGTGTTAAAGCATCTTTAGAGCCCACCGGTTTCCCCTCTTCCCTTTCCTCTCTGTGGACTCATTGTCAGTCGTTGTGAACCTCTAAGAGCGTGTGTGTGTTTGTGTGTGTTTGTCGGTCTCTTTTGGGTGGACTCGTTTCTTGCTCTGGGTCGGGCGGTTATTTTGGGCTCACAGACTGAGGCGCACTGTGTCACTGCTGCGAGTCTGTATTTACGCTTCTCTGATTGGCCTGTTTTATTTGTGTTTCTCTCACTGGTCAGTTTTATTTGTCAATGTTTGAGCGGCTGTGTTTTTGTGTTGTGTTTTGGCATGTTGTGTTAGCTTGATTTGTGTTTCCTGCTGTACGGCGAAGAGAAAAAGACTGCTTTTCTGGTTTAAAAGGCAATTGCTCTTCAATCCTAAATTAGTTTCATGAATGTTTGTTTGTGAAGTCAGATTGGTCAAGCACTCGCTGTGTATGTTTCGGAGTGAGCAGATCAAACAAAAGACACGAAATGAGGAGATGGGAAGACTGAAATGAGCAGAAATTAAATGTTCAATATAAGTGATTGTTCATACAAAATGTAAATTCTGTTATCAATTTACCTTCATGTTGTTATTTTTGGCATGAAACACAAAATGAGTTAGCAAGGAGAATGTCAAGTCTGTCAATCATCCTCTAAATATGTCTAAATATATAAAAGATATATGCATCTATGATTAAATGGTAACACTCCTCTCTTTTCTCACCTCAAAAACTTTCCTAAAAACAGGAGTATTGCAAAAATACACAAAACACACCCCTTACTGTGGATATCCAACCCAAACTGCTAAAATTCTACATGAGGTATGTATTATTTTGTGTATTTTTGAAGTAGAGTTTTTTTTTTAAACATACAAAAATAGAGAGAAGCGTGTTACTATTTCATTTCAAGTTTCAGACAAATGCCTTAATTAGATAAAGTAGATCAATACAAGTTGCTATATATTTTTACTACAAAAAGAAAAATTTATTGATGCTCAAGTGCTTTTTTTGAACAGTGACTCAAATGATTCTGTGATTCTGTTTTTTGAAATAAACCAATTCACTAAAATGAATCAGATTTCATTTTCAGATAAGTAGACCAATATAGGTAAAGTAGATCAATACAAGCTACAACATACTGCATTTTCACCACAAAAAAAGAACTGTTAATGATGCACAAGTGAACTCAATGGATCTCTGAATCTATTCTTTGAACCTGTTTTTTGAAATGAGCCTCAACCGACTCACTAAAATGAATCACCTATTCTATTTGAGAAAATAAATTTTGGTGGATGGACGAATGGATGGATAGAGACAGAGACAGAGACAGACAGATGTTTCTTTTTCTGCTGTTTTGTTTCTAATCACGGTCAATCTGTTATCGTGACGTCATGCAAACACACACTGAGACCCTCACACGTGTTTTATGTTTCTGAAACACATACGTACTGATGTCACTGTGTGAATGTGGGTCAGAATATTGAGGTCAGAAACTGTGGATGATTTGTTTGGTTCATTTTGTACATTTGGTATGTCCAGGCAACCAGAGTCTTCAGAGCAGATGTCCGTCCAAATAAACACAATTTATGCAGAAATAAATGTATGCATAGCCCTACACATTTTAAAAATATTTTGCATAGTCTCCATTTGGGAAGAAACATTGAGTCTTCAAACACACACACACACACATGTACACAGTGTTATGTAAGTGAGCACAGTGGCACTTTTCTCTGCGAAGCGCTGCAGCAGAGTTTCCCTTCGGTAAACCACACACACATATACACATATATGAAGTGAACGAGTGTTAAGAATAAGAAACGCACTCAGTTTTTCATGTGCGTTGGGTCACAGAGAGGAAAGACTATAGATCTCACTTTAGATCCACATGAAAAGCTTCATTCAATGAGTTTACTGAAAAGAGCAATTCTACATGCAATGCCGCCTTAGAAACTGGCTCTATTTAAGGCCTATTATACCGTAGTGCAGTGTGATTAACATATTTATATACCATGTTATCTTTAAAAGGATGGTTCTTTATAGTAACAGTTCTATTTAGAACCACATCACCCTGAAAAAACTAAATTAGTTCATTTAGGATTATTTATTCCTCATTATTGATTTTCTGGAGCTCAACCATCCAGCTACACACTCTCAAACAGTTCTTGATATCCTTCTGAAATTGTCTATAAATTGTCTATAAATTTGAACTTTGAAATTGTAACCAATCGTCTACCAAATGCCATAACTTTTTTCTTTTTTCTCAATATTAACACCTTTACGAGTCTACGTAGCACATCTGAATCAAGATTCTTTATGGAACCATATAAAAAGGGTTCTTTTTAGATCCAAAAAGGTTCTGCTGTTGCTACAAGCTGAGGAACCCTAATCTGGTAGTGTTTAGACTGTATTATAAGGCACTGCAGTATTATCATAGTGTTTTGTGGAGTACAAATGTAAATCACTTAATTGGTACCGTAAGCTACTTCAAAGAATACTCTGGTAATATCATGGTACTTTGATATAGACTATACCATAATTCTGAACGATTACCGTGGCACCTTGTCCAAAAACATGGTGATATCATGGCATTTAATTGATACTGTAGAGCATAGAAGAAAAATACTATGGTATTACTATGAAGGTAGTGTCTAAAAACAAGGTATTACCATAGTACCACATCCGAAAAGCTATGGTAATGCCATGGTATTTCTTTTGTAAGGGTGCTCTGTCTCTCTCTTGCTCGCTCTCTCTTTCTCTCTCTCTCTGTAGTCTGTCATTAGGGTTTTAAAGGGAAGCGTGTGGTTGTTTCCGTAGCGATGGTCATCTGGAGGCGGGAGTGAGCGGTCAGTAATATAACAGGAGTACAGAGGAGACATGCGTATATATAAACATAATTACTACATGCGCACCCAGCAAAATATACATCTCACAGCCTACAATTACGCCTCCCTCCCTCCTCCTCTTCAGCTCTGCTCCTCCGTTTCTCTCTCAGAGCAGCTGCCAGTGCATAACAGGAGGGATATTTTTGAGGTTTGATTTAATTTATGAAAGCTGATCCAGTATTTGTGGATTTGTGGGAGGACTAGTTCATTTTGCGGAATTTATTTTTCCTAGGAACACCTGACACGGTTCGGCCCAAAGACCACAGATAAAAATACAGGATTGCATTAAAAGTACCACAAAGTACCATCCTGTTACCTTGGCTTTTTGGATTTCATCCATTGATTACCATGCAGTTTTTATTTTAAATTTTTTAAGCCATTATAAATATCACACTTAAAAACTTAAACTAAAAAAAAACTTTAACAATGTTGCAACTAACTGAAAATATGTTTAAGTACTAAAATTACTAAAAATGAAATGAAAATAATAAAAATTCTAAAAATTCTTTCTTTTTAATTCTAAAATTAAAATGAAAACTGAAAATGTAAAAAGAAACTATACAATGGTAGTATATAAATAGTGCATAAATAACATTTTGTTTACATGCATATATATATATATATATATATATAATTTTTTTTCATTAGATTTTTATTTACCATACTAATATTATTTTTTCAGACAAGTACCTTGTAAATACTGTGTGAGGTATTTTGCATGTACCATGATATCGTAGTTATCGTTTCTTTTCTTTTTTGTAATACCATGTTTTTTCTATATGTTCCATAGTAATATTATGGAAAAATAATGTTTTTGTTTTTGGGCCATGCGTTATTACATGTATCACAGTAATCTTTGCTTTTTTGTAAATTGCTTTGGTAAATTGCTTATTGATGTGTACCATTTAATATTTTTGCCACATTTTACCATTATCATTGTATTTTTTGAAGTATTTTGGAATTACCATAAATGAATATGGTAATCATCAGTACTATCAAAGTACCATAGTATTACAATGCATCTGATGCTATCTCTGCACCTTGGTACTGCCAAAGTACTTGACTGATGAAGAAAGAGTGTTTAGGTGGGGTTTGACACGGCTAAAAACGGTTTTCTTATTATTATGTGATGGCCATATTTCTACACAGTACTGAACTCATTCACCTTCATATAAAACACTCACAGACTGCCGTGGCACATTTTGGCCAGAGGGGGCAGCAGCAGCCACTCTCCCCAATCACACAGTGTTTGTATTTGAATATTTGTGCTTGTAATGTGAAAGAAAGGTGTGTAGGTGTGTTAGAGCGACTGATTACAGCTGTCATCGTGTTGACTGAGGCTGAATGAATCCTCACAGACATAACACATCCCTTTTTTTTTTCTCTGCGCCAGAAGATTTCAGAGAATGTGGATCTGTGGGCAAACTGTGGCAAACCACAGAGACATCATTCACCTGAGAGAGAGAGAGAGACTGAACGCTGAAATATTAGAGGAGAGAGAAGCGGATACATGCAGGTATGAAGAGATAACAACATGAAAATCAAATGTTTATGACACATTTACATGTGCAATTATCATATATCATTTATATATTTATATTATAATTAATTAATGACTAATTTTATAAGTGCATTCAGCAATAATTCGGGATACTTAAGTCAAAAGTCATCATTTAGTCACTCTGATGTTGCCCTAACCCTGTAAGACTGACTTTTAAATTCTGCTGCTTTATTCAAAGTTCAAAGTTCAAATTTATTTCTAAAACACTGAATAAAACAACAACGTTGACCACAGTGCTGTACAAACAGTAGCACAATGAGCAGAACCAACATTTAAAAAGAGATCATATCCATATGAATATAAAAGAAACCTTTAATTTTTTAAAAGAAACCTGTAATCAACAAAAGCATATAATGACTAGGATCTGTTCAATAATATATCTCCAAAAATGCACCTTAGAAAGAGTCCATTCAGCTTGTGTGCTTTGTCCCAAGTCTTCTGAAGTCGTATGCTACCTTTGTGAGAGAAACGAGACAAATTGAAGTCATTTTAACCTTGATTATTCACTGATATTTGCATTGACATGTATGCATTTGGCCGGCGCTTTTATCCAAAACGGCCTACATTGCATTGAAGGTATACAGTTGATCATTTATATGCAAATGAGATTTGAGAGCAATGGAGGCTGATATCCATTTTCACTGCATAATAATCTAAATGTCTTTGAATATAGTGTGCAAGTTGGATTAAACTGACATGAAGGTGAGTCAATGATGACAGAATATGGATTAATATGACTGATCTGTAGGTTTTGGGAATGCAGAGTTTTTGCAAAGAAAGCATTTCATGATAAGCATTAATCGTGTTACTGGCACTTGGCAGTGAAGGATGAAGAATAGAGAATCTGCTGCACAGATTTAGTCAAAAATGCAGTGAGCTTTTGTGTGATTGTCTATTGTTTCTTACGACATCAGAGATGTCTGTAACCAATTAACATCATGCAGCACTCACAGAAGTCATTTTACACACGCCTCAGTATTATTCAGTACAGAGTTCATGTAGGTGTCAATCACAACTCTGTGTTCACTTACATAACCAAACCAAATACAACCACAAAACAGATTCTGTTCTTTTAGTGTAATTCTAAGGAAACAAATACACATTAGTCTGTTTGCGTTTAGCCTAATTGAACTTAAAAAAGAAATAGTTCACCCAGAACTGAAAATTGTGCATTATTTGCTCAGATTTTTATTTATTTTTTTTACATTTTTTTAAAAAATATTTATATTATTTGTTCATTTATCAATTTATAATTTTCCATTATTTATTTATTAATGTATTATTTACCAGTATTATTTATTTTTATTAATTTTTGTAAGCCTGAGAAAGGTCGACTGACTGAAACATTGCGTAAAATAAATTTTGTGTTAATGCAAGTTCACCCAGAAATGGAAATTGTGCCATTATTTACTCAGATTTTTACTTATTTATTAATATAAATTTATAATAATATTATTATTTAGTAAGCTTGAGGAAGGTTGGTTGATTGAAACATTGCTTAAATTTTAATTTTGTTGTGATGCAATTAAGTTCAAGTAGTGTGCAGCATCTTTTTTCATGTACTAAAATCGTTATTATTGATATTTTGTACTTATTTTATTGTATTTATTTATTGTTTATTTACATTTAACAAACAATGGTTTATATGACACAACATGTTTAATGGCAGTGTGGCAAAATAATTATGTTTTTATTTTTATTTTCTGTCATTTAGGGATTTTTAATTTTTTGGGTGAATTATTATTTTAAGCACTTTCTAAAAGTATTTCAGAATGCATGTGTGTGTGAGAAAGTAGAATTTGTTCAGGATGTATTGCTAAAGGTCAGACACCATCATTATCTTTTATGTGTGTGTGTGTTTGCCTCCTTCACATTCCACTGTGTGAATGACAATCGCTGCTTTTTTTTTATGACAAACAACCAAAGGAGGAGTGCAGGCTCTTAAATGTATATGAGGTCGACTTTCTCTCTGTCTTCACCCCCCACCCAGCTCATTCCTGTCTGTCTCTCTCTCTCTCTGCCCATCTCAGTCTGTACTTAAGAGATTTCTGAGGCACAGCTAATGGTTTGTTGTTGCTTTTTACAGACTACAGCAGCCACAATCACACAGCAGTAACAGCACTGGAGACAGTGAGAGACAATCATGGAATGTCTGACATCCTAAAAGAAGACATTTAGAATAGAATAAGAACATGCAGAATGACATAAAACAGAGACAGAGAGAGAGAGCAGAGGAAAGGGAGAGAGATAAGAGATGTAGAGGAAATAAGGAGTGATGTAAGAAGTAGGCATGAGCATGTCAAAACTGCTTACGTACATAAACACCTCGCTTTTCTAAATAAGAAAGTAACACATTATTGTTTCAGTTAAAGCTAATTAGAAGGCTATAAACTATCCTTAACTCAAAAATAACACATTTTTCATTTTTAGAATAAGAAATATTTATTATATTTTATTTTTAGAAGAATATATAGTATGATCTATTTACATATTAGCATCATCTATCAACGTGAAGTTCAAATACATGAGTGAATTTTATTTTATTTTATGTTTTTATGTTGTATATTTAAAAAAACTAATCATAATAAATTAACATAAATTGACACAATTATTCATTAATTTTTTCTAATTACAGTTTGTATAATTTTATCCACAAATGACAAATTATGTACCCCTTTACAATTTAGTTAAATTCAGGAAAATGATTTTTTTTATTATGCAAATTGCTAACTGATTAATTCTATTCATTTTTATGTTGCATTTTTAAAAAAATAATTAATTACAGTAAATGAATATAAGTTGATATTTTATTTTATCCAATCCATTCCAATCCAAACATCACTATGTTCTAAAAAATTAGTAACTCTTTGTGCTTCAAAAATTCAAACTGAGTTTTGCCTGAATGAATGTTGCTTTGTTTACCTTTCAAAATAGCAAACCCTTTACAGTTTTATTATGTTTATTATATATAATTATACAGTTTTAGTATTATATTATATTATATCATATTCAGGACAAAGCTTTATGTATTTTGCAAATAGTTAACACTTAAATTACTCTTTGAAGATACTCTTGTTGAAGTTGAAGATACTCTTCTAAAAAGGGAAATATGTTATTCAATGATTGATTCTCCTTCATTTTTTATGTGACGTTTGATATTGGTAACTGTTACAGTTTTTATAATTAATTACACTTAATTAACATAAATTGACAGCTTGTTTTTTTATTTTTTTATTTATTGTTCTATTTTATTTTATCTTATTTATTTATTTTTATCCAAGCATCACTGTTCTCCATGTTCTTAAACCTCGGCGTGTAATTACTAACTGTTTGTGCTACGGAAATGCATACATGAATGTTGGCTTGTTTACAACTTCTTTACAGCGCCCCAGTGATCAGCCACAACACCCTGGCATTGAGTTCTGCACAGTTAAGCACCAATCACATTCTTCTTCATAAAATGTAAATCTAGTTTTATTTAGTTTTTATTTTAACCGTTTTCCTAAATGAAGGTTATATTTAGCGACCTTCCAGGGACATTTTTCAGCAAAATTATCCCCAAAGTATAACTCTCTTAAACACACACACACACACACACACACACACACACATAAACACAAGCTATGATAATTACACAGGCCAAGCATCTCAGTCTGAAACACCTTTTTTCGTAATCCAAATATGGGCTGTGACAGCTGTTCCACACACACACATGCACACACTAACTACAGCTTTAGTAAACACAGACAAAATAGATATTTTTTGTTTACAAGTTTGGCTTTATTTTTATATATGTACACAAATACAATATTTGCATGCCTTCTGTGTATCCAGTCGTGCCCGTTTTTGCCCAAAACGTAGGAGGATGGCATGAAAGATTTCGCCAGACCTCAAGAAGACACGAGCTGCATGCAAGCAGAATAGTTAGCCGGCATGAGCCGTAGCACGTAATGCTGCCATGTATGTGTTTGTGAGTGAACCAGTGCTGCTGGGTACGAAGGCCTTAGGTACTTAATTTCCTGTGTAAATGTATGGAATGGGTAAACATTCCTGTTAGCTGCATACTGGCCAGCTGTGCTAGTCTAATGCCAGCGGACAGACTGAGAGGTCTAACCAACCTAAAGGCCTCCTTTCAATTCACCATGCGAAATCTGCACCTCCTTCCTGCACTCCAGCTCCAGGACTCTGTCTGCTCTCACAGTGTAGTCCGCGATAGATCTGTCAAACAGCCTCATATGGCACTCTGTATACAGCATTACGGTTCCTAGAAAACATCTGTTACCGTTAGTACTGTATATAATAATATTTAAATGTGCATAGTTGAAAAAAATCACAAAAATTATTAATTTTTTTTTGGGAATTTGGTAAAAAAGTGCATAAACTGTGATACAAATATATTTATTGAATCATTTCCTAGAAATAAAATCATGTGACTGAATAAATTGCTCAGAGATTAGGCATTCCCAGTGGCAATTTTTTTAAAAATCAGAATAATTACAGTGTGTGCAATTGCAATTCGATTTTTTTTTTATTCGAATTGCAATTGCTCTGATTAAAAATTGCATTTGTGATTTAAAATGTGGTTAAAAACAAACAAACAAAAAACTATTTTGCTGTGCCTGTTTGTAGGGCTGCACAATTTTGGCAAAAAATGTTTATATAAATATAATAAATAAATACAGTAAATAATATAATAAATTTGTTGCTGTCTTAGTATCTTCATTTTAAAACCATTAAGATTTTATTAAACAGGCCCTACTATAATTTCCGTTTTGCGTATTTTTTCTTTTTCTTTTTTTCTGTTTTAAAATTTGTTTTTAAACTTATTTTGCCCTTTTTTTTTTTTGTGCGATTTTTCAGGTTTTTCACAATAATTTGGAATTTTTAACAGAAATATTGTTAGTTGCCAAAACATCATTTTTATTATTTTTATATGTTATAATTTTAAAAATTAAAAGGTTTTGCTAAAAACACATTTAGGCCCTGTTTGCTGTATTCTGCAAGAAAGTGCCAGCTGTGTAGGAACAGAAATACAAGGCTGAATTGCCAATGTCTCTTAAAAGTGCCTGAAACCAACATGTATTTTATTGCTAGTTTTTAACCGCAGAGCAGAAGCCTTATTAATGGGAGCAGATGGTGACTTCAATTTGGCCTGGAAATGGAGCCAAAGCTTCCTCTGTGTACAGGCCCCTCGTGCAGCTCTGCAGTGGGCCCTTCAGTTGAGATTTTTCAAGTAATTATCCTAAACATTTTGTTGCTTTCAAAGATCCCTTATTTTTAAGGCAGCCTTGCATTTACTGTAGTATTTTTCACTAATAAGGCCATTTAAGATGAGTTTGTTTCTTCATGGGAACAGATTAGGAGAAATGTAGCATTGCGTCACTTGCTCACCAATGGATCCTCTGCAGTGAATGGGTGCCGTCAGAATGAGAGTCCAAACAGCTGATAAAAACATCACAATAATCCACAAGTAATCCACACCACTCCAGTCCATCAATAAAGACATTGTTTCACAGCTTTTCACTTCACGAGATATTAATTGGTGGACTGGAGTTGTATGGATTGCATGTGTTAACTAAAGTTTGTGTGTTCCTGATGTAAGAAACTCTGTTCTTGTGTCGTGAATATAGAGCGTTTCAAATCAGCAAAAGAAGCTCACTGGGTTTTTGGTAGTGTGCAGTTTTACTTGCATTATAACTGCTTTATTTAAGCTCATACGTAGATCTGTAGTGCATTAGCAATAGTGAATGTCAGTAGTCATACCGATGGAGTTTTATTGAAAAGAATACAAGACTTCTGCACCTCTTACGTAAGAACCAATGAAACAGCGCGCTAGTGTGCCAATGGTATAATCACCTAATCTCTGTCCAACCCCACCTTGGACACACTCACTCTTTCTTACATCATATAAAACGTCCTGTATGCTGGCCAGGGGAAATGAAATGTTTATTCCTTCATCCCCTGGGGCAGGAGAGT
Source organism: Tor tambroides (assembly GCA_021397915.2). Lineage (NCBI taxonomy): Eukaryota > Metazoa > Chordata > Actinopteri > Cypriniformes > Cyprinidae > Tor > Tor tambroides. Next base: position 66,932 of record JAFVLL020025539.1, on the reverse strand, counting down.
GTGTATGATGGATATATTAGTCCATCCCTTCTCTCTGTCACTCATTTATTAGTGAAATGAAGTGCTGTAAGGTTAGATAGGTGATTATAGACGTGTGTGTGTGTGTGTGTGTGTGTACATGTATAGAATGTAGAGAGCCGTAAATCACATGGTTTAAAGGGAAATCTACTAATTTCCTGCTGCCACAAGACAGATGAGGAGAACTGGCAAGAATGTTGTGCACAAATACACACACACACACACACACACACACACACTCACTCACTCACTCACACACACGCACACACACACACACACACACACACACGCACACAAGAATCGCCATATAACCCTCTGTCAGTAGAATAACTGATAAACCACACAGGAAAATACTCTTCATTAAGATATATAATATATAATATATATATAAAATTTATCTCAAAGTTCAGTCTCAATGTAATCTTGAGATATGCTTAAAAGTCATGATAGTCATATTTTATTTTATTTTATTTTATTTTATTTTATACTTGACCTGGAGATGTTTCTGTGAGATTCACCAAAATATTTCAACTATTTTCTTTTAATTACATTTACGTTTTTAATTTTTTTAAATGAATTAAAAACATAAATCAAAATCATGCTCATCATACAAAAGGATTATTTAGTCATTTTATGTATGAATCCAATTTTGAGTCTTACCATCACGTTATTGACCCATATTTGTAGTTTTTGATTTATATAAAAACAGCATTGTACTGAATTGTACATTGAATTAAAATGTATAATTCTCAGAATTATATAAAATACAATAACGGCCTCCAAACTGACCTTTTTCTTTACAATGTCCTCTTGTGCTGCACTGACTTTATAAAGTGTGTGTGTTTCTGTGTGTGTTGCAGAGAGAGACAGAGGCAAGATTATGGTGATTTAGGGTCATAATGACGAAGGCAAATATTTGTTCGGTCTGTATGAAAAGAGCTGAATGAAGTCTTACACTGCTGGCATCACAGGAATCTAGGAAGAGAGAGAACGAGAGAAGAAGCCATCAGAAAGAGGAAAATAAAGAGGGCAGAGAAAAGAGAGATATTCGGTAAGACAGAGAGGGATAAAAAGTATTTTATTATTAATTAATATGGGATGAATCCCCCTAGTGGCCTGTCATGTAATTGCATTTGCCAATCATTCAGTTTTACACTGGATCACTGCTAGATATTTTCCTATTTTCAGAGAAAATGTTTGCTGTGTGTGTTCATGAATATTCAAAAATGCCTCTTGAATACTTCCATCCATGACAGGAACACAAACCAGCTGTAGAAATTATTAAAGCAGCGCTACTGAGTCAGAATAACATACTGCTTGCTGCATACTACACAGTGTGTTTCAAACAGAAGTATGCTACACAGTATACTACAGTCACATGACTGCATTTGCATTTTTAAGTCAGTAAGTGGCGTTCATTTACCATCTCATGAATAAATAATCACTTATCAAGCTAGTGTAGAATTTCTTAATTAATGCAGTCCAGTCAAATAATGATTTAAAAGTAAAATGACAGATGATATTGCTTCCAATTCAGTCATCAAACAGGATAAGGAAGGTAAAGTCTAGCGCATTGCATTGTGGGATGATTTTATGAGAAACCATGTTTGATGCTTTTGACTATAATTAGCTATAAGGCTGCATTCAGTGTTATTTGAGTACCATAGAGAAACTATTATAGTTTTTATAAATATTTACTTATTTATATATATATATATATATATATATATATATATATATATTTAAATATAGTTTTTATTAATGTTTGTAATGTATTAATTATAAAACAATTTATTTATTTATTTATTTATTTATTTTTATTTTATTTATTTTTTTATTTTTTTTTTATTATGCAAACAAACATACTATTTACAGGTGACAAATCAAATACAAAAAAAACCAAGGTCAACAAAACATACATGACAGCCAACGTCATTTGTGTGAGTGTATATGTGTGTGTGTGTGTGTGTGTGTGTGTGTGTAAGTGTGACTGGGTGTTGGGGGTGGGGGTATATAAACAATAAATAAATAAAGTATAACAGACAATAGTAAAAAAAACAACAACAAAAAAAAACAGTAATGATAACAGTAATAATCATAATAATAATAATAATAATAATAATAATAATAATAATAATAATAGCATTAATAACAAATTAGAGGATGGAGGGTGAGGGAGATGATAAGTAATAATAGTAATAGTAGCAGCAATAATATTAATAAATAGATAACAATAAAAAAATAAAAATAAATAAAAAAATAATAATAATAACAGTAATTGATTCAATTAGAAATGAGGGGAAAGTTGGAAGATCAGGAAGAGGACAAATAGTAATGATAATGATAATAATAATAATAATAATGGTAGTAATAGTAGTAGTAATGATGAAATAATAGTAGTAATGATAATAATAATAATAATAATAATAATGGTAGTAATAGTAGTAGTAATGACGAAATAATAGTAATAGTAATAATAATAATAATAATAATAAAGCTATAAAGAGTAAGATATTGTAAGGCTGCCTCTGGGCCCTCTGTGAGCAAAGCATAAATTAGGCCCAAGACGAGCCATCTAGGAGAGGTGCTGCGGGGCACAAGGCCCAAAGTCCCGCCCCTGGCCGCCACTCACATGCCACGCTTACCCTACGTATGTATATGTATTATGTATTGTTGAGTATATTGTGCATTAAAAAAGCTTTTTTAATGAACAATTTATTTATTAATTTATTTCATTAGTTATATTAGTAGGCCTACATCAAGTTAAACTAAATAAAAATAGAAATATTACTTTGGTCTTGGCAACTAGCTGAAAAATTGTATAAATTACAAAAATGTTTTTTTGTGTGTGTGGTTTTAGTTAACTATAATAACCCTCGTTGCATGTACAAAATACCACAGTAATGTACAATTACAATATAATATAACAATTCAATTTAAAGCAATTTCATTAATTGAATAAAAAGCAAAAACACACCAGATGTGCATTCTTTAGTCATCATTTTACAGAAAAAAGCAGAAAAGGTACATTGCCATCTTACTCCGACCAAAGTTATTTTAATTATATCTGACATCATAATTACGACTTCCCAGCTCGTAAATATGAAATTCCCAGGAGGACTTCAGTGCACCAGTTCTCTGCAGTCTGTGCACATTCTGCATAATACTGTCCCTCAAAAGCTTGCATTTGCAGTTGTGTGTATGTTATGTTGTTTCTTTATTGTGTTTGTGCTGAGAGTTTAGCGTGACTGGATTTCACGAAGCTCCGCCTCTTGCGCGTCACACTTCCCAGCATGCCTCACTGTGGCTGTTTTTACAGGATCTAGTAAATGAACATATAGACGTTTAAAGCATGTGAAGATCTCTAAATGAGAGACTGCGCTCATGCCGGTCCGACCGTTCTCTCATCTTTCCTGCGTACAGTGTTAAACGTTTTATTATCTGGTGCCTGAGCACTTAAAAAGCTGTTATGTGTGACCCAAAACAAGGAGTTTATAGTGGAGAACGTCTATCTGATCTGGCCCTTAAGCTGGGCTTTAAAACTTCCAGTTTAGACCAAACATGAGCTCTGTAATTCAGTAACAATAAAATCGAGAATTTCCAATGACGTCCAGGGTTTGGATGGACGTTGGTCTGTATATCTGATCGATTTTTTCTCAGTGTGAGAGTATTTAGATCCAGTTAAGCTTCAGCACGTACACACAAAAGTTTGGGGTTGGTGAGATTTTTGTATTTTAGGAAGAAGTCTCTTATGTTCACCAAAGCTGCATTTAAATGCTCGGAAATACAGTAAAAACACTGATATTGTGAAATATTATTAGTTTCACATAACTGTAATTGATTCCTGTGATCAAAGCTGAATTTTCAGCATCATTACGCCAGTCTTCAGTGTCACATGATCCTTCAGAAATCAGTCTAATATGCTGATTTGCAGCTCAGAAACATTTCTTATTATTATCAGTGTTGAAAACAGTTGTGCTGCTTCATATTTTTGTGGATTTTTCAGGATTAGAAAGTTCAAAAGAACAGCATTTATTTGCAACCGTCACTTTTGATCAATTCAGTGCATACTTACTGAATAAAAGTGTTAATTTCCTTCTTTTACCTTTTGAACAAAAACTCCCCATAGACTTACGTTGCACATGCAAACAACCCTTTTTTCTTTCTTTTTTTTTTCAGAAAATGTATACTGTGTGTGTTTAACAGATGGAATTTCACAGCATACAAGTTATCCTATGATCCTCTCTCACGCTCAAGTGAAAGCAAATTTGAGCTTGTTAAGTACAAACACACACACACACAGGCCTACGTGCAAACACACACGTATCTGTGCACTGGTAAACTTTACATATTCACATAATAATTCATGTGTCTTTGATCCAACTGCAGTATAAATTGTGCACTTCAGTGATAATGTTAGTTATTTTATTTCTAATTATGTCTCTGTCTCTTTCAGACAAGCTTATTTTTGTCCATACTGGAACTCATACAGTTAAATGCTAGTTTGTGTTTCTTTGTCTACTAAGAAAAACATTAAATTGCTATGTGACAGACAGACACACACACACACACACACACACACACCCATAGACCCAAGAAAACTCACAAAGGAAAATAATATCACACTTGTCTCCTACTTCTTAGATGTTTCCAGAAATCGCACCGATCTAGTTTCAGAAGAGATCTCAACAATGTCTCAAACTGTGCTTGAATGCCAAAGTCAAAAGTCAAAGATCTCCATATGAATTCAAACATTTCTCATGAAGTTGTATGCCAGCTACTGACTCATTTGTGTCCATTTTTATTTTTCTCCAGAAACATCTGAGACAAAGTCAGCCTGACATGAAATAATAATTAGAAAAATCTATTTGTTTTAAATGGAACAGTTTATTGAAGCTTTAGACAAAATCTAAAAGAAAAGTCCAAACGTGTTGTCATATTTGATAAATCAGGCTTTTATGGCTTATATAGTATAATATAGTGAGAATATGGAGGAAAAAAGGTGTAAACTATCAATCAGATGACAGAATGCTTTAAAGTAGGCTTTAAAGGGTTAAATGAGACAAAACCGAGAACAACTATGGTTTGCAGTGCTTCTATTTTTAATTCTCCTCAGGAATTTTAGGAGAAACAAAGTTGGTTTGCAACTGAGAAACAATGGAAGAGCAACTTCAAGCAATAATTTTTTTTTCCCTGAGCACATTCTCCATCTAAAATCGAAGGATTCTCTGAAATGAAGCAAAACGAGTCATAAACATATGAAGCTGTGAACACCCATCTGGGCCGCGTTCTGTTTACCACATAACAGTATGATTACAATAATCATAAGTCTCATTATGCTGTGATATCGCATTACTGTGAGGTTTGCATTTCCGCCTTCAGCTCAAAATATAGAACGCTGTTTATACTTGTGTGTTCACGCTGCCTTTATTCATAGAGCTCTGATTGAGTACAACATTGCATGTCTGCAGTGCATGTGTGTCGTGTGTGTGTGTCTTGGTTATTCTAGTGCTGTGAAGACCGAGTAAATCATGTGTGTAGGTTATTCTGGTGGTGTTATGAGAGAGCAGGTTGGTGATTATTGCTGTGCACGCAACCGCACTTTGGTTTCGAGCACCACACTTGGAAATGCCTGTGGGTGTATGTGCATGTATGTGTGTGTGTGTGTGTGATTGCAGCATGGGCACATCTACATGTGTGTGTTTGTCAGGGTGGGGTATAGCATGTGTGTTTTTGGAGTGAAAGTGTGTTCTTATGTGGATATTAGTGTTTCTGCACATGCTTGTATGTGTGTGTGTGTGTGTGTGTTTCTCTTAAACACTAGAAACCAATGTTAAAGGGTGGAGGCCCTGCTGTCTAACCTAGTGCTTTACTTCCTTTTGCTTTCACTTTTTTTGTGCCTTTTTTATATTTCCTTTTTCCCTTTTCTCACTGTTTTCATTTTTATTAGTGGTGTTTGCTAAAGTAAGCATACATATTACTTTAGCTTAGTTTTACATTTGTCTTAGTTTTACATTTTTCTTAGGGTTTATGCTGTGAATGACATCTCAAATATATTTTGTCTAGTAAATAATGACTAAGACCACTTGTCATCTTTTGGTGAAAAACACAGTTTGACTCAAAAAAGTCATTTGTATGATTTGTGTGTGTGTGTGTGTGTGTGTGTGTGTGTTTAATTTTGTAATGAGAAACATTTATAAATGTGTTGTCAACAAAAGAGAAACTTTAAGGTCTCCCTGCAGTTTTTCATTTACCGGGTTTACCGTTTAAAAGCAAAACCATAAATATTAATAATTTTATTGCTCTGTAAATCAGAATGGTTCATCTTATTAAATACTTCATTTTATTTTGTTTTACAGTACAATAGTAGTATTACTACTATATAATAATAATGTATTTATTATTGTTAATTTTAATTTATTAATTTATTTATCATTTATTATTATAGAATAATATATACAAATGTATTGATTTATTTTTTATAATTTAATACAATATTTAAATAATAAAAGTAATTATGATTTAGTATACTTTTGTATTGTACAATAAAGTACAGTTGTATTATATTTTACTGTATTATTATTATTATTAATTATTTATTATTATATAATATAATTTATTGCCTTGTTATTATTTAGAATTTAATGAAATATTAACATATTATTATTAGTTATACTTTATTGTATTATTTATATTATTATCATTATAATTAATGACAATTTTTATTCATAAAATGTATTATTCCCCCTATATCCTGCATGATAAAATCATCTGTAAACTTTTTTTTTTTAAGAATAAACACTGAAAAGAAATAAAATGTTGATAGCAGCTCAGATCATTTGAGATGAACTTGTTTTTTTTTTATCTTAGGAGAAATATCTGAGAAGCAAGAGTATTCAGCATGAGTCTTTATTTTATCTGCTGTCTTGAAGAAACAATTTATTGGATGATTTTTCTGTCCTGTTTAGAGACTTTCTCTGTACTAGATATATAAAGAACACGGTGAATTAATGATCTTGACATTCATATCTCCTACATTGATATCTATGATGCTCTTTAGATTAATGAGATCCTTCCAGCTCCATGTTCATTTTGGCACCCATAGATTTTGCTGTGTGTTTTAATCAGGTCATTTACCTGCTGCTACCGAACCCACTAAATTATCAATTTGTGTTCAGTACAATAAGAATAGTAGGAAAGGATGCCAGACCAATTTGTGTAATTTATACCTCTATTATCCTGATGATCTGTGGTCAGCACTGAAACACAGAACAGCTGATAAAACACCGCATGCACACAAATCCAACAGATAACTGACCAAAGCTGTGGTCAACAAGCCACTTCTCATTTATTAACTTTCTCATTAGTGGTGTTTACTAAAGCAAGCTATTTCTGTTGTGCATGGGCAAACACCACTAACAATTCATTCTTTCTCTCTCTCGCTATATTTAACCCTGCTTTTTTTGCACATATTGAATTTTTGCACTACGCTTTTGCACATACTGAAGATTTCAAAACTCTTGAAATGGGCAAATTTATCATTGGTTGATTGAATTTAGATGATTATGAAGCTTGAAGTCATTTGAGGCTGCTTTTTGCTGAGCATGGATCATTATTTGGTCGTTTGTGGAAAAGACTTTCCATCGTTTGTTAGTTTATGAGTATTATGAGTTATTTCATGTTTTCTTTTCCTTGGATGCCGCTCTGCGATTGGCTCAGGGCGTGGCACGGCAGACTTAGGGGCGTGTCCTGCTTAATGATGGTGTGTGAGCTCGTCGAGCGTTTGATCTGGTCTGGCCTGGGTTATTTGTGGAGTGTTGGGATCATTTGGTTTGGACTGTAATTAAAGCTTTGGGTCAGCATGAGCATAATCAAAGCAGTCTGGGTGGTACACTAAAGCACACACACACACACACACACACACACACACAATGATGCACACAAGCTAGGCTGTAATTTTAGCGCAACACTGAACAAAACCCTGACTGAAACACAGGAGGAGGAACTAAGTGTAAAGCACACAATTTAGAGACTTTAAGTATGTGTCCTGGACAACTGTGTGTGTGTATCTGCTTTCGAAGTGTGTGTGTAGCCTGAGGCTACATTCTTATGCTCAGAATAAGACAATAGTTCTACACCACTTTGCGAAATATTTTACAGGATACAAATCACTATGGAAGCTTCTTTCTGCCACTAAATAAAAAATATAAAAAAGGAGACTTTTTTTATCTCACAATTTTTCCTTGCATTTCTGAAAAAAAGTGGATTGCAAGATACTGTTTAAACTCAGAATTCTGAGAAAAAAATGTCATAATAGCAATATATAAACTTTTTTTTTTGCAGTTTGCAATCCTGACTTTATATCTCGCAATTCGGACTTTCTCAGAATTCTGAGGGTTTTTTGTTTTTGTCATGTAATAAAAAAATCTAATTAAAATTAAAATTTACTTTTTTTTATTCTTTGATGAATAGAAAGCTCAAAAGAACAGAATTATTTTTTTTTAAATAAAAAAGGTAATTGCAACCTTTTTATCTCACAATTCTTACTTTTGCGTGTTAAATCCTGAGGTTATAATTATGAAAGTCAGAATTGTGAGAAATAAACTTTTTTTTTATGGGGGGGGGGGATCAGAATTGTGAGATGAAAAAGTCACAGTTTTAATTAAGTTTTTTTTTTATTCCGTGGCGGAAGCTTCCATATCTCTTCTACAGTATGTTATGTTTGGAATAGCATAATTGCACACTAGCATACTTTTTGGGGCCAGTCGTGGCCTAATGGATATAGAGTCGGACTTGTAACCCAAAGGTCGTGGGTTCGAGTCTCAGGTCCAGCAGGGATTGTAGGTGGGGGGAGTGAATGTCTAGCGCTCTCTCCACCCTCAATACCATACTTGGCCACACGTCACGTCCTTTTCTTTCCTTCCCTTCCTTTCCTTGTACTAGTGTGCACATTATGTAAATTTTCTCTATGTTTGTGATGACTACATGACCTATATTTGGCAAATTATGTAGTATATACAACAGATATGCGTATATACAACGCATTGGATGCACAACGCATGCGTACATGTTCGACTTGACTTTTCATTTCCATTGTATTGTAATAACTAAAAAAAAAAGTAAAAAATTGATTAGATAACTGGATGGACTTACATGCAAATAATATTTATTGCATTAGTATTTTACTGTTTAAAAATGACCTTTTTCTACTTGAATATATTTTTAAATGATCAAAGCAGAATTTTCAGCATCGTTACTCCAGTCTTCAGTGTCACATGATCCTTCAGAAATCATTCTAATATGCTGATTTGCTGCTCAAAATCTTACTGACCCCAAACAGTAGACTTCACAGTATGCAGTAAGCAGTATGGTAATATTCCAGCCATGTTTGAGTCTGAAGCCGTCCAGTGATCTTTGAACTGTGGTGCTATAGGTTCTGTAGGGCCTGAGCTCTGGGAAACTCCTGTGAGATGATGGATTAGTTCATAAAGAGGATTAGCAGGACAAATTAGCCTCATTTGTAGACATGGTCTTAACATTCTCTGATACATGAATAACAGTGTAAGAGAGAATGATACACAGATGTTTGAATGCAAAAGCTACACTCATGCCACAGTAATGACAGATTGGACAAAAACACAGAAAAGAAGCCAAAACAGTTCATTCACGCTTCATTTCAGGAAAGTAATCTGTTTCTTTGTTTCACACACATGCACAATCTCTTGCTGTTGATAAAACTGAGTTTGAGGTTCGCTTGAATGGAATTAGTGTGAATTTTTTTTATATATATATATATATATATATATATATATATATATATAAATAAATAAAAAAGTAAAATCAAATCAATGTTGAAAACAGTTGGGCTGCTTATAATGTTTTTGGGAACCTGTGACACTTTTTTCAGGATTCTTTGATGAATAAAAAGTTAAAAAGAACAGAATTTTTTATTCATTTAAAACATCCTTGCTTTAAAAAGAAAGGAAAAAAAGTACTGACCCCAAAATTCTGAACAGTAGTGTATTGTTACAAAATATTTCTGTTTTAAATAAGTGCTGTTTTTTTGTTTTGTTTTTTTTATTCATCAAAGAATCCCGAAAGTTAATCGGGTTAATTTTGGTTTCATGTTGACTTAACTGAGTTCTGCTTAGGTGTTTTATGTTGCAATATTTGAAATGCTCTGTTAAACACTGAGTTCATGTGTTTGGATTCATGTGACACGCATGGAGCTTCTATCTTACTCTAAATTGACATAAAACCCTCATTTTAAAGCCGGGTGTATCCAGGTGTGTGGCCTCATCACTGCCTGTGTGTTTGCATGATCTATTAGTGACGTGCACAAGCAAACGCTAAACTGATGCTGACGTCAAGCATGAAGATGAAAGAATATCAAGTGATTGATGGAAGGAAAAACACACTCTTGCTGATGCCCAGCGGTACAGGAGAAATGTATACTTAAATACGCTCGCGTTTACAGGGCGGGACGTTCCTGATCTGGATGTGGGCGTGTGTGGCCCATATTTAGATCAGAATCTGTATCTTTACAGCGAGGTAAATAAGCTCTAAATTCACGCTGCTAAATATCCATGGCAAATTGTCAGGTTTAAGTGGTGGTTACGCATCCAAAATGCACATAATTAGAGGAAATGCTTTACGCAGTACATTTTCAGACTTGTTTCTCCTCTGAACAAGCCATACAGAAACTCACAATGCTTAAAATGTTTGCTGTTATTCTTCATGCTTAAATTATTTAGCACAGAGCACGTTTGAGAGCTCTGCAGGGAGCAGCCAGGACTTCAGACGCTGTGAATGTTTTTCACAGGTTAAGAAAGTTACTCCTTTTCAGCACCTTTTTGAACCCGTTATGAAGCCCTGCTCAAGAAGTTATAGCATCTCAAACGAGTAGAATCTGAAACAGTGTAATCCTAGGATAAGTCAAGCTGTTTAGCAACAGACATCCAATCATAATCTGCCTCAGTGATTGCCTCATTAAATATTCATGAGATTTGTACAGTCACATGCCAGCATCTGAGAGAACTACATCTTAAAATGATGCCTGCAACCCGTTTTGCTGTAATAATGTGATGTATTTCAGAGTGAAACACAATATGTGAAAGAGGATTTGATTTTATCCGTCAACAGTTGAGTGGATGGTGAAAAATGTTTCTGTGATTCAGGTGTTTGGAGGGGAGGATTGAAAAGCTGCGTCAGTGACAGAGCGTGTTATTACGTGTTGATGAAGGAATACAAAGACAAACAGTGTTTCTCTTTAGAATAATGATAAATCAGCCTAGGAACTTGTATTAAAAAAGTAAATAGGTTCAGTTTTGATTTCATGTTAAATGAAGAAATAATACCATATTAGTGGATATGGAAGCAGATGTAGAAACTGCATCATTTACATGCTGTATTTGTCCAATTGTTTTTTTTTTTTTTTAAATCTTGTAAATAGGGGAGACCGGGGCTAGTTGTCACATTTTTTTAGTTTATTTTTAAAGTCGATTCATAGATGCAAAAATTGAATATTTCCGCTGTGTCGCAAAATTAATCGATTATGAAATAACTTTTCAGTTGTTTTTCAATTGCAGCTCTACAGAAGACAATAGTATCATTATTCAGGTTAATTCAGTTGCTGACTGAATTCAGTTCTATAATAACTCTCAGTGTTGCACAGTTCATCAATTATGAAACTAATTCAGTTCAGCTATAAGCAGTTTTACAGAAGACAATAGTATTATTATCCAGCTCAATTCACTTCCAGCTTTTGTTCTCATTTGATAATGTCAATTTAGTCAAATCAATCTTCTGTATATTAATTGTCTTTTAAATTGGATTTAAAGACTCTATTAGTAATAATCTTTAAGGCAATAGGGAAAAAACAAACAAACATCACCATCTTTCCAATTGATTGATTACATTGGGAATACATTAGGCAGTAGTATTTTACATTTCTTGCACTGTATGTGAGGGTTTGTCAAATTAAGGTGGAAATCCAGAATATGCACCTGAGTGGAAAGGGTTAAAAATATGTATTGCAATTGATTGACAGACGCAAATAGATAAAGTGTAATAAAATAAACATTTAAGGTGTATTTTGGAGTTTCCATTAGACTGAGAAAAAAAAAACTTCATGAAAAACCAGTGCATGAAAAAACCATGTTTGTGCTTGCTAGTGATTTGCCTAAACCAATAAAGCAATTCTGAAATACAAAACATGAACAGTCTGCAACCTGGAACAAGACGGTCCAGAGTTAATCTTGTCTTAAAATTGACCCTGGGTTAACATCTTGAAGTGTGAAAAGCCCATTGGTAGCCTAACCTTGGCAGGAGCTAGGTGCCCCGGTGTGCCCTCCCACAAGGGGCGTTATGTACGGCGGCCGTGAAACCCGACACCCGGCGCTCGCCACAGCTGCTCTCCAAACTGCTATTTAAAAAAGGAAAAAGGATGAAACTTCCACTCCTGACTCCTCAAACCCCCCAAGCACCAAACATCCAGTAGCCGCTGTAGCCGTTGCCAACCCGGCATAAATGCCTACAGCACCCGGGCAGGACCGGACAGAATCGCCCGCGGATTATTCCCGTCGCTCCACGGGAGGGATTTATGGTGGTGTCGCGCAGCAGACCGGTGGGAGATCGCGCTCATTCCGCACCACGGTTTATCCGATGCATGAGACGACGGCTCGCGCTCTCGGGCAGCGACGCAGTCACGCAGATTAACGGATCAGGATTTTGACTGCCGGGACAAATGAATACAAATGAATTTAGCGACCCGAAGGAGAGTCCGCAGAACCTCTCGTCTGGTGGCAAAGTAAGTTTCAGTTTTACCTCATATCTGGTACCAAGAGTCACGCAGGTCGGTCACCTCCGTTCGCCGGTAACACCGGGGACAAAGAGCGCTTGGTGGCTGGATGTTTGCGCAGGGCGCGCTGGTTTGTGTGTTGGTGCCGGGTGAATGGGCGCTTGTTCGTGCGCCCCGCTCTACCTGTGTAGCTTGGCCAGCGTTCAGAACTGAACAGAAACAGATCTTTAACTGAAAGGGTCCAGGTGTACCAGCAGAGATGTGCAAGAGCCAGCTCTTTACCATCGTTACGCGCAGGCGGCGTAGGTTTCTGGAGAGGTGCAAGAACTCCAAGGTCAGTTTAATACGAACCTTTTGCGCACAGGCATAGAGCATATGGTCTTGACTGTCTGTGGATCAGGTATTTGGGTTCATTTCTAACTCTAGTGAGGAGCTGTATACGTAGGAAGCGTTCTCGCTGTTTTTTTTTTTTCTTTTCTTTTTTTAGTAAATAGGGATGGCAGTGGTCCCTACTCTTATGAACGAATCAGGTTCCTTTATGATTCCATTTCATTTGAATGCATTTGAGAAAGAAATGATATTACTATTTAATTACATTACTTCAGATTTATAATACAGATCATGACTTTTTCATTTTAGTGTTGCATGCATTCCAATATTTTTTTACTAGGCCTATATATTGAAATAAACAAAATCTGAGAAAATTTCATTCATGCATTCATTTAAAAACATCAGCAATTTCAACAAAATTGATAATGTTTTGGTTTATCTACGTGTTGTCTTTTAACAATGGGTCCGTGTTTGGTTCATTACGAGTTCAACAGTGATTTGCGATTCATTCTAATTAATTCAGTGGCCGTTTGCCGCTTCAATAGATTCAAGTGTTTTTGATTCACTTAAATGAACCGGTTCGTAGCCTGTGATTCGTTGATTCGGAGTTTTAGCACTAGGGAAACGCGCTCTAGGTTCTTGACTGTTGAGTATTCGAGGCGCTCGTGGAAACATGGTATTCTTGGACAGTTTTTTGGACACCTCAGTTCAAAATAGATTCACTGTGCTGGTGTGTGTGTGTGTGTGTGTGTGTGTACGTGTGTATTTGCCACTGAACATCACAGTGCAAACCGCACAGTGACTCTAAACAAACAAGACTTCCGTTCCTCACACCCACAACCGTGGACGCTTCACGAATGAATGAATGAATGAACTTGTTCAGGTCTCAGAATAGCTGACAGGACAGCTAGATGTAATGAAATGTAAACAGAGAATCAAATGAGAGGTCCAGGAACGTTCCCATTTGTAACGTTCCTGGAAGGTTTTATGCGACATTCTATTATAGAACGTTCGCGAGGAGTTATTTATATCATAAACTGAGATTGATGGAACCTAAGAAACCAGCAAACGTTTAATCAGGTAAAAAAAAATACTCTAGAGGTTATACGTATTAACTGTGCTTGTACTGAAGCGTTTGAAGTGAGCTTTCTATGACTTTGCTCATTGTTTATTTGTTTATAGTGTTTTAAATACCATTCTGACAACCATTATACAACATATTTTATGATATCTACCCAAATGCATTGCACGAATCTGGTGCAGAAAAGCTAGAAAAAGTCTCTTAAAATGAATGAATGAATAAATGAATGAAAAACGAAACTAGGGGGAAAGGCCATGAGTCAGTCTTGGACATGAAGCGCTTGAACAACTTCCAGCAAGCTTGAATGTGAAACAGAAATTGTAGAGTGGTGATGCTATTCAATTATAGACATAATATCATATAAGTTTTCCATTAAACGTTATTTTATTATGCAAATATTGCATCCTTCCGCTCAAAGATCTAGTCCCTGAGGTGTGAACCGAAGTGCGCAGTGATACACACAGTAGCTGGTGAACAGGTGTGTCTTGTCTGTGCGAGTCGGGTATTTTTGCACAGCTGAAACGCTAAATTAACCAATCAGCTATCCGTTTTATAATTATTTGTGCGGTTCCTCTGCTTTAGTGCATCTTGTGCGGTCTCTACCGCTGTTCGTTTGTTTTCTGACGGCGCTGATAGCTCCTGTGAGCGGCCTGTAACCGGATCCCTTGCTCTTCCGCCACTGTCCGCCAGGGTGCGCCCTACAATGCACCAACTCACTACCTGACAGGAATATAATCATTTAGGAGCATCAATGTGAGAGATATGTTCTCGTTTCCTACATATATACTTAAATACGTCCAGATTTGAACACACACTTGTATTTTGCCCCTAAATGTTAGAGTGAAATGGAGAGAGAGGGTGTTGTAGAGCAGGGGTCAGGATCTTCCTCATCAATGTCCATCACTGTGTGCCGAATGGAAGGAATTTTCCACTCCCCTATTACTGAAGTAAGAGAGAGAAAGAGAAGGGTTGTTGTAGGCAAGGATGGGGCTTTTTAGTCGTCTGTGTACATAGTGTGTGTGAGTTTGTACATTTGTGTGTACATGTGGTTGCTACCATTGAGAAAATTCCACTCACTAAATAACTTTGTAGGCCTGGAAGAGGGAAACCTGAGAGCTAAATTTAATACACTTTTACTTTAATGCAATAGACTTATAATAATCTTATATAATAATCTTACATAAGCTAATTATAATGTGTTATTTGATTGTTTTTCCAATTGGTAACATCTCCTAATGGAAGTTTTGTCTGATTTTACTGACTCCTATGGGAGCTTGTTAACGTAAAAAAGGTAACTGCACCTTTTTATCTCACAATTTTGACTTTTCTCCTCACAATTTCGAGTCTATATCCCACAATTCTGACTTTTTTCTTGCTGTTCTCTGTTTATTACTTACAGTTCTTTCTCAAATTCTTTTTTTCTCTCAGAGTTGCAAGAAATAAGGTCAGAATTGCGAGATTTAAACTCAGTTTGGACTTTTTTCTGTCCAAATTAGATGGAAAAAAGGTGAGAATTTGGAGATATAAATTCAGAATTGCGTGAATTAAAAGTCAGAATTGTGAGATAAATCATTGCAGTGACCTTTTTTTATTTTTATCGCACGGCGGAAAAAGGCTTCTATAAGTTAGTCCCTCAGATTTACACTTGTATTCGCTTTATCTTCTAAATCTGCTTTGGTTATTGGATAATAACTTGAGTTATTGGATATTTTAGCATCACTGAGGGATGTAAATCTGTCAGCTCAATTTAACATGTTTTCTCATGCAGGTTTTCATACAACATTTCCTACAAAAAGTTCAGTTATTGCAATATACAAATATTCACTTGCACAGTGTTTATGAGACTCAAGAGATGCTTGACACATACATGAGTCATTTTCTGCAGCGCACACACAATAGAAAGAGCACATTCAGCTGCGACACACACAGTTTCTCACTCGTCTGTTTGCGGTGGCTTACTAACTGTGAGGTCAGACTAGCCGGTGTTTCTGCCGTTCTGATTGGCTGAGAAACTCTGCGGCGAGACGCTTCACTTCCTGACTCAGGTACGGGATCCTGGGGGAGTCTAGGATCGTGTGTGTGTGTGTGTGTGTGTGTGTGATAGATAAAAGAGTGTGTGTTTTGTGGTCAGCAGGTAATGTTTAAAGCAGCTGTCAGGCCAAGGCTCTCAGTCACACAAACGTCTGCAGACACGGTGGGGGTTTAGCGCGCCGTCTATCCTGCCAATCATAATTGAAATCCTTCCCCTGCAAGTCACTTCCTCTTTCATGTGCCTGTGAAATCAGAGGTTAGGGTTCAAAGGTCAAAGTTCATCAGGGTCAGTCTGGCAAAAAACTGCATCTGAGGTTCCTTTGTGGTACCGTCACACATAAAGTGTAACATTTTTGACTGTAGCATAAGTGGTGTTTGCTACGGTAAGCCGATATTAGGGGTTTTGTAATGGATGTTTGTGTAGATTATTTTATAGATTCCCTTTGCTTTCAACTGACACTCACTTAAAGAATCATTTCATTAATGTTAAATGTATTTCAGCAAATATCAAAATCATTTTTCATATTATACACTACCAGCCATAAGTTTGGAATAATTAAGTTTTTCTGCTCACCAAAGCTGCATTTATTTGATCAAAAATACCGTAAAATCAGTAATATTGCGAAATATTACTACCTTTTGAAAAAACTGTTTTCAATTTGAAATACATTTTAAAATATAATTTATTTCTGTGATGCAAAGATAAATTTTCAGCATCATTACTCCAGTCTTCAGTGTCACATGATCCTTCAGAAATCATTCTAATATGCTGATTGGCTGCTCAAGAAACATTTCTGATTATTATCAGTGTTAAAAATAGTTGTGCTGCTTAATTATTTTCAGGCTTTTGATGAATGGAAAGTTAAAACGAACAGCATTTATTTGAAATGGAAATCTTTTGTAATATTCTAAACATCTTTACTGTCACTTCTGATTTATTTAATGCATAATTGCTGAATAGAATATTAATTTCTTTTAAAAAGGTGGCTAGATTCACTGTAGCCTCTAAAATGATTGATTTAAATTTTTCGGGTTTTACTATGATTGACTCTTTATTAGTTATCGGCTATAACATGACAATAATCAGTATTGGCCAGAATTTTAAAGCTGATGCATCGTTCATATGCTAAGATGATTTTGTAAAATGCTCAACTGTGCGAAATTCATTTTATTTTGTCCACATTGTGTAACAGCAGTTAAGCTCTGTTCTAAATGTACTTCTTAAGTATACACTTGTGTGCACATTTTGAACATTTTCCAAACAAAAGAAAAGAAACTGAAATCACGCACCATGTTTTCATTGACTATAAACATGGAAATACATTTAACTGGCCGGCATCATCCATCGGTTTGATGGTTCGCTCCACTCGCTCCGGAAAGAGGGTGTTGCTAGTAAAATTTTCCACTTGTTTGGGTCGAGGCCAGTGCAAGAAGCCTGAAATGTGTACCTCCATTGTAATGATGATGTTTTGACAAGTGGCTTCTGTTATGTAAAGGTCTGATTCAACATTTAAGCCGCAAAAATAGTGGAAATTCAAATGAGTAACTTTGCCTTTCTCTATGTGTCTCTAGGAGAGCTCTTCTTCTGTGTATTCTACTTTACTGTACTTCTTTTGGATTCACCCAAGTACCCTTTGAAGGTAAGAGATGAAACAAAATGAGTTTTGTCTTTATGACCATGCAACGTTTGTTTGCGTATGTGTGATTGCAATGGAAATGGTTGAGGCCACTGAATTATTGCACAATAATTAAGTTTCATGTTCTTGCACTTTCCACTAAGTTTGGAAAGTTTTACAACATTAAACTGTAAACCCTGATTCATGAAACTCAAACACCTTCTCTCACATACGTATGAGTTTCCTTACCCGACTTTTACCTTTTCTCCTGCCAAACGTCTCTCAGTTCCAAGCACTTTTCCCTCAGTAAGGCATGTCCTATAACCCCTTTTACATGAATGAGTGTGTGTGTGTGTGTGTGTGAGTGCATGTCTGTTTTATAGAAAAAATGACCTCATGTTCCCACTTGACTGCTGATTCATGCTGATCTCTAGACAGTAACACACATATGAAAAGGCCTGGGAATAGAGTTATGATAAATGTACTAAATCAAACCAAAGATCACAGCATTAAGATCCGTTCACATGACAGCAACAAGAGTTTACTGAGTTCATCAGTTGGCTTAGCCTATTTTAAATTACAATAAATAAATAATATAATATAGATTTTAATATGTATAGTTTTAGTATATTTATATTAAACTTTATTTGATTGTCCAACAACTCAATTTAAAATTTTAAGGTGCATATCACAATGCATTTTGGGTTTGCCTAATAATTATGCTGCATTCTATCCAGATTATAAGGAAGCATCACATGTATCCTTCACAGATAAATCAATCTCAGAATGGATTGTGACAAGCTCAGCAGAAATTTGCATCCATTGAAGAGAAGTTTTGATTATAAATTCACTGATATTTTTTTAATACAAAGAAATGAAATAAATCGCTCTGTTTAATTACATTTGACCCAATTTGTTTGTTATTTGTGTGTACGCACTCACTCAAATCAGATACATCAGTCAAGTCTTCTTGGAAATACACAATTTGCATTCTGCCATCTCTACTCTTCAGTGCTCATTCACCTTAGCTGTAAATGCTATGTGACTAATTACACCTACAAATTATGTTATGCCAACACTGATTATTTGATGACAACACAGTAACATGCAGCACTGATAGTGCTTCACGGTTTTGCTGACTATTGTTTCATGATAATGTTATGAATCACAAACACACGTTCATTTACGCAGTCAAATGCATCATTCAGACAGTGTTCTATTGTGTGAATGAACTAGTTTCTGCTGTTGTTCTCATACACTTGGCTCTGTCCTGGCCTCGTGAAGCCAAACGCTGACCCAAGTGAAACGCATACACAAGTTCACTGTGATAAGTTCGCAAATTTTCCTTGTCAATAGCCAGTTTTTAGCACTAGAGTTCTGGCATCAGACACAGACATGCAGCTGTTAACTCATTGCTTTGTTTTAGCCTCGGAGGATGTTTCCCTGCTGGAATTTAACACACATGGCACAAAACTGAATTAGCGCATTAAAATGATGCAATGCGGAGTCATCGATCTCCTCAAGATGCCATGAAATCAAAATGAAAGTTTTATGGCTTTAATGTGTTCATCTGTGTTAGTCATCTAGATGCATTTACATTTACATTACATTTACATTTAGTCATTTTAGATGCTATATATATATATATATATATATATATATATATATGCGTGTGTGTGTGTGTATTTGTGTGTGTGTGTGTGTGTATATATATATATATATATATATATATATATACACACACACATACAAAAATACATATATACGCACACACACGCACACATATATATAATCTGCGCGTGTGTGTGTGTATGTCTTTATGTATTTATGTATGTGTGTGTATATATATATATATATATATATATACACACACACACACACACACACACACACACACATAAATACACATATACACACACGCACACACGCACGCATATATATATATATATATATATATGTGCGTGTGTGTTTGTATATATGTATTTTTGTGTGTGTGTGTGTATATATATATATATATATATATATATATATATATATATATAATGTACACTTATATGTACACTGTATATGTAAAAGTTTATATATTTATTTATTTATTTATTATATATAAGGTGTGTGTGTGTGTGTGTGTATACAGTATATGTGGCCCTGGACCACAAAACCAGTCATAAGTCACACGGGTATATTTGTAGCAATAGCCAACATGTTCCTAGTAAAGATCATGTTCCATGAAGTTATTTTGTAAATTTCTTACTGTAAATATATCAAAACGTAATGTTAAGTACTTAATTTGGACAACTTTAAAACTTTAAATGATGTATAAATCTCAATTTCAAAAAATTAACCCTTATGACTGGTTTTGTGGTCCAGGGTCACATGTGTGTGTGTTTATATTATGAACTTTATAAATAAAAAATAAAATATTTTTTATATATATATATATATATATATATATACACACATATATACTTATCTACTTATTATGTGTGTGTGCATATACATATATTTCATGTTAAATTTTTAATTGTATACTTTCATATTTTTAATGTATTTAATTGTGTAAAAATATATATTAATATTAATATTATTTTTATATTTTATTTTTCATCAATCATATTATATACGTGCAAATGTGAAAGTGTATATGTGTGTATTAAAGTGTCTTTTGCTTTGTGTTGCAGATGTGGACGTGTTGCAGCGGTTGGCTTTGCGTGCTGAGCTCGGTTCTCGCACCATTCCCGCTGGCGTCATCTCCCTCCGCTCTGGAGTCATCCTCACGACACGGGCACGAGTTACCACGGCGACACGCTCCGTGTTCCCACCAGAACTCTTCTGGAACTGCACTATCGTCCTGAGCGTCCGATCTCACCGCTTAAACTCAGCATTTCTCTTCTCCGTCCTATCCGGGAAACGGATTCAGCTCGGGCTGGAAATTTCGCCCGGTAATCTCACGCTTCATGCCGGCCCCGGGAACGCCGCGGTTTTCCCATACAACCTCCACGACGGGCGCTGGCATCATCTAGCCTTCATTTTAAACGGCCAATCAGTGACCCTACACTCTCCCTGCTCGGAGAGCGATGGTGGAGTTACGCAGAAACTCCCCGTACTTCCCGAACGCCTGAACCCTCGCGGGACCTTCCGCTTGGGCGGCACCAGCGCTTTGCTTCCGGGTGCAGTACCCTTCGAGGGTGCGGTTTGCCAGTTTGACGTGGTGCCCTCGGCACAAGCGCAGCAGAACTACTGCAGCGCCATCCGCAGGCAGTGCAGAGAAAATGACACCTACAGGCCAGCGCCTCCCGCTCTACTTCCCCTCCCGTCCCGACATGCCCCACCACTATTGGCCCACACGTTACCACCTAATCGCACTTTCACTTTCACTCCCACTAATTTCCTTTGGACATCCATAAATGGTGCAGGAGGGTCTTCTGCAGTGAGAACGAGCGACGGTGTACGACCTAAACCCACGTCTACCACACCTCCACCCCTTTCCTTGATGCAAACAGGACTAGAAGCTCCTTTATCTTGGGGATATTTAAATTCTGTCACCCCCAAACCTACTCTCAGGACACCCAAAAGCCCCAAGCCGACTGCCTCAAAGCCTGGAGCGGTCTGGCTTACCCCTACAAAACCAGCTGGATCCAAACCCACTCCAGGAAAAAAGTCTTCAAAGCTTAGTGCAACTAAGCCTTCCGGACCAAAGCCCACAATTGCTCGACCGACTTCTTCCAAACCTGGAAGTTCAAAAACAACTGGTCTCAAACCTACGCCACCAAAACCTTCCAAACCAGCAGCTGTAAAACCCACGGTAAAGAAACCAACTCTTGCGCCAAAGCCCACCAAGATCAACCCAGCGAAGAACACTTCTACTGGCACTCAACCTGTCAATCCTAACAAGAAACACAATGGCATTTTGAAACCGTTATCAGACCCAGAATCGACCGCGCCCAAAAGACCCTCGCCAACCAACAAAAAGCCACTCCAGCCCAAAACCAGCACCCAGCGCTCACCCCAAACTACACTCCCAACCCCAAAATCCACTGCCTCCCCAAACCCTACACCTAAAAAAATCCTTCCGACACCCAAATCCACTCCGTTCACAACCGCCGCACCAAACAAACCGCCAAAAACTCTTGAAACCCCCAAAGTCATTCTTGACAAGCCGAAAACACCTGTCACGCCAAGCACTCCAAGGTTCGCCGTCCAATCTGTGACTCTCCCGGCTTTCAACGATTTCCAGAGCTTTGAGGCAGAGCCCACATACTTTTCGCTTCTGGTTGGACCGCCCGGACAAAAAGGAGATCCCGGGAAAATGGTAAGAGAGCTGCATTGTTTGTGTCTCTGTGTGTTGGATTAATTTGAGTTTGTTGCTAAAAATGGGCACATGAGCAGATATAAATACTCTTGCCACCCATAGTGACACATACAGAAGGTAAAGGAAATCTTTTTGGCAATATCACTCGGTCCTTTTTTCTTATTATAAAAAATCAGATATAAAATAATATAACTTAGATGCCAGGCACAATTCCCAATTCATATTTTGTTTGTCCACACTGAGAGCGAAAAGGCTGCACGACACATTGACATCCAATCAGATTCAATTAAATATGGAGGAAGACTACTGACCAATGAAATTTCTCTGTGGAAATTGCATGGTACAGTACAAATTAAATCCAGCAGACTGACTAAATTTCCCACTGTTTCCTAATGATTTCACTTAATTTTTGCTGGTTGCCATTGTGGTCGGTTAGGACAAATAATCATTCAAATGGAAGGGATAGTTTAATCACTTGTCACGCCTATTTAAGACATTTTAAAAGGGACCGTGTGCATATTGATTAATGAAATGTTATTTTTACTTGCAGCGATAAGAAATATATATACATTGCCATTCAAAAGTTTGGGGTAAATAAGATTTTTTTTTTTAAGTCTCTTATGCTCACCAAGACTGCATTTATTTAATCATAAATACAATAAATAATGTGAAATATTATTTTAATTCAAAATAGGTGCTTTTAATTTGAATATATTTTCAAATGTAATTTATTCCTGTGATCAAAGCTTTCATTACTCCAGTCTTCAGTGTCACATGATCCTTCAGAAATCATTCAGATCTGCTGATTTGCCACTGCAGAAACATTGATTATTATTATCAATGTAGAAAACAGTTGTGCTGCTTAATATTTGAGTGGAAACGGTGATTTCATTTCTTTCAGGACTGAATACAAAGAAGAACCTTTGAAATAAAAAGCTTTTGTGACCTTATATACATCTTTACTAAAAGTACTAATTAAAAAATATCTTACTGACCCCAGTGTATGTTGGTTGCAGAACAGTTCATAAAACCTTCCTTTCAAGTACAAATGGAAATGTTTGATTCATCATAAATTCTTTTGTAAATGTCTAAAAGCATAAACATCATGTTTTACTGACCAGGTAAAAATAGGAAAATGTGTGATTGCTGGATTTCTATTGATTTAGACTGATTACAAGAACGCAGTTCTGCAGTTTCCAGGTGGATCAAATCCTCCTTAAAGGATGGAAACGGCTCAATATTGCTTGTATTTTTGAGTCGTTAGCATCAATTTAGGGTCAAAAATGTGTCGGTAATGCCTGTATAGTTTGCACGTGTGTGTGTGTTTTCTTGAAAGCCGTTGAGCGATGTGCTTTTAAAGCTGGGTCAAAGGTCAGGGGAAGTAGTGAACATTTTATCAGTCACCCAGACACTCACACAGAACTTTACAAGCAGGGAATCCCGTTCCATCCATGCAAAACTAAGCATTGGATTTCAGTTAGACCAGTCAGAAACCACCTCTTTTAAGAGACCGAATTTCAAATGCAAACACCTGACCTGTGACCCAAAAACAAATAAAGATAAGTGAGTTATTACAAGTCCTGTGCTAAATGTGAGCCAGCCGTATTTAAACAGTAGGACTGCGACGTCTTTAAAGTCCTGTAGATGCAGCAACACAAGGACAAAAACAGTGATTTCAAGCAAATCTCTCGGCGGACAGTTTAGTTAACAAGGATGTTCAAAGTTAGTGATGACATCATACTCAGACTCTCTAGAGGGCATTTTCCAAAATAGCTGACTAAACTTTAGAAAACGGCCCACATGTTGAACAATGACCCATTTTAGCTTGTGTCTGTTTATGTCTGCACATTACTGTGGTTACCTTTGTGTAATTTGGTGGGACTCACAGGTATGTGTGTGTGTAGCACCCAAGAGAATGTTCTCTGTCATTACCGCAGGATAATTACCCAGAAGCCCCCATCATCCACCATAAAGACACATTCAGCAGGTACTTGACTAAAACCGCAGGAACACACCCGGCGATTCTCTCGATTACACGTGCACATGCGCTCGTAGTCTGCTATTATTTACAGCCCCGAGCTGCAGTACACCGTTTACTCCAAGATAATGAGCTGTAGCCACTATCTTTAGCGTTACTTAAACATACAATGACCCCAAAAACACAGTTAGCGTCACGCTCACAAGCTCTGTTCAGAGTGAATGCTGCTGCTTACTAAATACTGTGCAGTATGTGCTTTTAGCTGCCTACTCATTTTTAAAATTAGCATGAAACAGGGTCAAATTGTGGTATCCTGTTGTTGTCACTACTGTATGGTGCAATGTTATTTTAGTAATATTTATATTTTATTGTATGTTTTAATAATATTAACTTTTATTTTTGTACAGTGTTTAGTCATTTTGTTTTGTGTATTGTGCTTTTTTGTTTTTAAATATTTTTTTAATATTACTATTTTTATATTTACTAGGTTTAATATACTTTTAACTTTAGGTTTTTTATGTAATATTAACATTTTTGTTTTTATTTTCATTTTAGTGTAATTTTGTTTGCATATTGTGCTTTTTTGTTTTTATTAGTCTTTTTTTAAATTACTATTTAGGTTCAGTACATTTTTAGGTATACTTTAGGTTTTTGGTGTAATGTTAGTATTTTTGTGTAATATTAATACTTTAATTTTTATTATATTAAAATTATTTTATTTTTATATTTTATGTTTATATTTTATATTTTTATTAATTAAAATATTTTTTTTTTTTCATTTTAGTACACACTGTTTTTTTTATTTGTTTTTTTTTATATATTACTGTTTAGGATTCATTTATTTTTATTTTTAGTGTAATTTAAATTTCCAGTTAATAATTGTAGTGATACAAATTAGTTTTTTTTTTTAAATATTACTATTTAGCCTTAATTAATTTTTATTTCTGTTTTAGTTTTAGTTTAGTTTTTAGTTTTTATTTATTACCAGTTAGTAATTTTAATGCTTCAACTTAAACCTATTTCAGTTAGTTGTGAAGGCAACATTTAATTTAGTTTGTCATCATTTTGTCATTTTATTTCCATTTTTTTCAGTTAATAAAAATGTTTCTAATAGTTCTAGTTTTAGTTAAAATACTAACCCTGATGTGTTGCATATTTATGTTACTTTGCATTTTTCATCTAAAATGATCTCAACATTTTTCAATTAAGTATTATTTTATTTCTTTCATTTCAATGTCAATCCACTTCATTTCAATTAATAAAAAGGCATTTAATAGTTTTAGTTTTAGTTAACGAGAGTAACCCTGGTATGTTGCATTAGTAATTTATCGAGTGGTGTTCGGTTATAAGTTACTTTGCATTTTTAACCCAAAAGTATCTTAAAATTTGTCAGTTAAGTAATAAGTCAAGGAAAAAGTTAAATAGTGCTGCCTGTATTATTTCAGATTCACTCAGCACACTGTAAATGGAAGTTGCATTACTTTGTGAGATGCAGTAGCAAAAAACTCAAGCAGCACCGTTTGAAAGCCCTGTTGCATGATGGGAGTATCTGGGTGTTCATTCAGGACAGGGTGGTTGGAGGGTTGTGGGGGGGCTGTGTGTACATGTATGTGGGTGAGAAAGCCCCATCCCCCCGGCTCCATCAACAGAGCCATAGTTCTAGAGCTCTGAGATTCTTAACATAAACACACAGCAGCTCACTCACACACTCATCTTCTCAATGAAGGCTTTCATCCTGTGCCGCGTGGCACTGCGCTGGGGGTGCGGGACAGAAAACCCAACTGATCCTCGGTTTCAACAACTATGCTGGTACATATGATACCGCTTCAGCCATAGAGCTGGGAGAAATTACCGGATAACCATGATATTTTTGGACATTTGATATGTAAAGTATGTTTATGCTCTGAAATAGCTTAAAAGGGTGCTTTTTTTTGTACCAAACAGCCTTTGTTGGCATGTAAATTAAAATGTTTAATTTTTGTTACTTAAATACTGAAATACAAAAAACAATCAGCAAGAAATGGCACTCATAACCTATTTTACTTTTAAGTGATATTTTTATGTTATGTAATATCATTTTTGTATTTAATTTCCAAGTATGTTCATTTCAGGTATTTTGCTAAAATATTATGAAGACAAATTATTTTTACTAATATATTTTAGAAATATTTATTTTATAGATAATTTATATTATAAAAATATTTATTTTATTAATATGCATTTATACAATATTTTGTTTTATTAATATAAATATATAAAAATAAATAAATATATTTGATAAATTTATTTATATATAAACATTTTACAGATTTTTGTAAAATACTTTGTGAATATTTAATAAATAAATGTTATTAATCAGTAAAATATTATAACTGTATAAATTATTTGGTAAACATTTTATTAATAAATATTCATTAATGCCAACTCAGCTCTTAGTAAATTTCTACAGGAGCACAATAGAGAGCATCCTCTGTTACTGCATTACAGTGTGGTATTCCAGCTGCACTGCAGAAAACCGCCGAGCTTTGACCCGGACCGTCAAAACTGCTCAGAGGATCATAGGAACCAAACTCCCGAACCTCGACACGATTTATGCTAGCCGTCTACAGAAGCGAGCTAGCAACATCATTGAGGACCCAACTCATCCAGGACACAGACTTTTTGAACCCCTCCCATCAGGGAAAAGATATAAGACAATTAGAACTCGCACAAACAGACTAAAGAACAGCTTTTTCCCCAGAGCTGTAGCCTGTGCCACCCCCCCAACACATAAATAGTTAACCCTCCCTTTCTTCCCTCTCCCTCATGGTTGCTGCTAATGCACAAAGACACTTATTGGACATTAATGTTATCTAGATACTCTATGGGACATTCATGTCTGCATTAAATTACTACACTGTAAATAGTGTTACATTTATATCCTTAAATTTTTCTTGTTTATTTATTATACTAAGTGCCTTTTTATTTTATACATTTATTTTATACTTTATTATATTTACTGTGTTTCTGTGTGTTGCTTTCTTGTTTTATTGCTGCTGGTCTCTGTGAGCTACCAAACAAATTTCGTTGTGTAACTACAATGACAGTAAAGTTTCTTTAAATCTTTAAATCTTAAATCTTAATACATTATTCACAAAATACTTTATAAAAATTATATTTAATAAAATATGTAATATTTTACTATTTATTTTAAGATTTATATTATTGCTTTTATAAAAAATGTTAATATATTGTTTTTAATATTAGAAATAAAAAGTATTTGACTAAATATTTTACAGAAACAAATCATTGATTCTGTGTTTTGTACTTATTTACTGAAATAGATCATTGAAAAGATCAGAGACTGTTTTAAAATATTTCTTATGTTCTTGTCTTAGTGCTGTCATACTCACAATACCCAGAATGGTTGCACAAAACCAGCCAATTGTGCAGTCTGAGCACTGCAGGATTGTGGGATTGGTACATACCTTCAAAGCTACAGAAAAGGACCACAGGGACCTTTTCATAAACACACACTGCACATACTCTCTCTCTCTCTCTCTCTCTCTCACACACACACACAGTGGGATTCAGGATCTACAGGTCTTCTGTAAGTCTATAGCTCATTATCAGAAAAAGGAAATTCCCTCGAATGACTTCCTGTTTCCTCTTTGCTGTTTAGTTTTTAAACAGAGCCCTGCAGCACTATTAGCACACTTGTGCAGTGTGTGTTTGATTCATAAGAGCACTCTTGTGTTTCGTAGGGAATCCCGGGACCTCCAGGGAAACCAGGGCAGCCAGGTGCGAGAGGACCTCGGGTGAGTGTGTGTGTGTGTTAGACTAAAAGAGCCATTGACCTTTGACCTTAGGTATAAACAGGAAGTGTGTAAAATGCAGTGCCACACACTGTTCACTCCAGTGTATCTGTGCTTTATTGGTTCTATTTAGTGAGTTTATCTGTGTTTTGTCTGGTCAGCAGGTCGATCTGACCTCAGAACAGTACACAAACCGCCCCTCTGGATCTGTCTGACTCATTCACACTCGCTCATTTGCCCTTTCTTATTCCTGTTTACCTCTTTTGTCATTTTTGTGGATTTAATGAAATATTAATTGAGCTACAATATCATGACTACAAATGCACATAGTTTTAAATTATTAAGAATTGCAGTAATAATAATAATGTTCATAACAATAGCATATTATTAACGATTATAATTATATATTAACAGTTATTTGTCATCAGTTAATAAAGTAATAAATGAAATATTACTTATTTTGTAATTCTAAAGATTTATCACACATTCTGTGGATATTAATAAATAATTCGTTAACGTCTAAAATATTACTTGCAGTCCCTGGGCAGGATGATGTAATATAAAATTGACCAAAAAAATTAAAATAAATAAAAAATACAAAAAAACATGTGCAACATATCATGTTATATTCCATATAAAAGTCAGAACAGTGATAATGTAATTGATTTGTCATAAGCCATATTTTAAGAAATATTTATTTATTTTATAGATCATTTATATGCATATTTATAAAATATATTATACACTGATTTATTTTATAAATGTTATACATAGTATATATTAATACTTGAAATATTATTCGATACTTATAAATGTTGATAAAAAATCTTGTGAATATTTATTATATAAATAATTTATTATTAATTATTAATAATTTATTATAAAAAAAGTCCCTGGGCAAGATGATGTTATATAAAAGGTACAGCAGTACACTTAAAAAAAAAAGAAAAGATAATACAATTAAATTTGAAGTGTAGTAAAAATAAATATATATATATAAAAAAAAAGTTTGGTATCCTCTAAGGTGAGCCGGTACTAAATTCCATTTTTCTGCTGTATTTTAAGCATTTTACAGCAGTATTTTACACAGATGATTTGTCATTTTTGGGTGGTCTATTCCTCTGACTAAAGAGTCCTTGTGAGGAATCTTCTAGCACAGTCAAAGAGCCATGAGACTTTGTTTGAACTTTGACCTTTGTTGACAGGATGGCATGGGTGCGAGGTGATGTTTTAGCAACTGTTGTCAACATGTAGTGTGTATACGTCAAAGCACCGCCGTGAGGTCACACTGTTGTGTGTGTGTGCAGAGCATGTGTTATAAAGTCTGACTGCTAGGCCTTGTTCAGTCGGCACCCTTTTCATGTTAAATGTGTATGTTATTTGTATAAATGTGTGTGTGTGTGTGTGTGTGTGTGTGTGTTTGCTTGTTAGAACAAAGAAGTCTTTCAGTAAAGTCAGCCTAAACTGTTTGCGCTTTCTTTGCACTCTCCTCAATCTTTGCTTTTTCCTAGCACACAGCTAAGAAGCCTCCTATTGTCACCAAGGCTGCATTTATGTGCCCAAAAATACAGTAAAAACAGTAATATTGTGAAATATTATTATAATTTAAAATAACTGTTTTCCATTTGGATATATTTTAAAATGTAATTTATTTCTGCAATGCAAAGCTGAATTCCAGTCTTCAGTGTCACATGATCCTTCAGAAATCATTCTAATATGCTGATTTGCTGCTCAAGAAACGTTTCTGATTATTATCAATGCTGAAAACAGTTGTGCTGCTTCATATTTTTGTGGAGCTGGTGATTCATTTTTTCCCCCAGGATTCTTTGATGAATAGAAAGTTCAGAATTTATTTGAAATAGACTAGAAATCTTTTGTGACATTATATCATTACTGTCACTTTTGATCAGTTTAGTCCATTTTTGTATTATCTTTTCGAGGGGAAAAAAAACAATCTTTCTAACCCCAAACTTTATAATTGTAACACATAACATAATCAGTCCATATTCACTCCTTATGAATAAATAGTAATGTAAAACATTTTTTTAAAGCCTCATTTTGAGTGTTTCTTGGTTTAGACAGTTTGGTTAAAATAATTTAGTGAATCACATTTTATTGCATGTCTGGGTGCAAATCAGAGACTTGGTTCTTTTTATTCTTGTGTGTTTAATATTATATTAGCAGCAAAACAATATTCAATATTTCATCAATTTTCAGTATATCACACAGCCCTAATACACACACACACACACACACACACACACACACACACACACACACTATTGTTTTTACACACTTGCATTGCTTTTGTTTTGTTTTCATGCATGGTATCACTCAATCTGTTGGGCTTATTTCTGGACTGTTTCCCTCCAATGACACCCATTGACCTTGACCCTCACTGTGACCTCTGACCTCAGATGGGAAGTTGTTTAAAATAAGAACAAGGTCAGGGTTGCATGAAAGGTCAAAGTCAAATGGAGCTTCAGTCTCAGTTTCTGAAGATTACTTCAATCTTCAATTTCATCTCAGATCCATTCACTGTAAACTGAACACACATAATGCCCAAAGCATACTTAAGTATGCAAGTACATGAACGCAAAACCATCAAACTAGACAAAATGAAGCAGTTCATAATGCAGATGCATTCTGAGCATGGCCACAAGGGGCGCATAAACGGTTTCTATTGTCAAAGAGTGAACTATTAAATGCATTCAGTTTTGCTTAATTGTTCATTCCTAATGTGTGTGTTGTTTGTGTTTCATTTCCTGTAGGGACCCCCAGGACCACACGGCAAGCCAGGTCGACCCGGTCCACCAGGGTTGAAGGTAAAAACCAACTCACCCACACTCACCGTCAGATAATCCTCAGTCTGTTCTCATGCACTGCTCTGCTCATCTTCCTCTGTTTGGCCTTCTGTTATATTCATCACCGCTTCGCCTGCCGGTACTATTGGGCTGCACACAAAACCCTGCGGACAAGGTTTTGGAAACTCAGGCACACACATGTACACACACACACAAACCCTTTGATTTATTTGAGCTCATGAGAAGCCCAGCAGGTAGTGGAAAGACTTTCCCATGATACAGAAATGAGTGTTTGTGTGGGGAAGTGTAGCTGTAGTATTAAACACGGTTTATAAACCAAAACCACCAAACATGCTTCCAAGTTAGGTGTGTGTGTTATGTCCTGCCGTGTGATTGGTCTGCCTCTTTTATCCCTGTAAACACTACAAAGGTGGTAAACAACCGAGCAGCCCAGCGGGGAGTGTGTTTGTGTGATTGAACGCTCTCTGCTTTCTGTGTTTAATTATTTCAGGCGGGCTTTGAAGACAAACCTACTTAAGGTGCAACGGCCTGGAGTCAAACTTCCCACATGTTCTCGCTCTCTTATTCTGTCTGTGACACACACGCATGTACATGCACACGCAAACCCGTAATTACAGTAACATATAAAGCTCAAAACGGATGAAATAACAGCCTTGCTTTGATCTGATTAGCATCTTTAAACGACTGGGCTTTATACGATGAAACATTTTCTTCAGAAGATTTAAACTCCAACTCTTGTTTTGTCGTTCTTTCTCTCAGGGGAAGAAAGGAGACCCTGGACTTTCTCCTGGAAAAGCACCAAAAGGAGAAAAAGTGAGAAAACACACATACTTCGATGTTAGCAACAGCCAAAACGTTGTTCTTGATGAGAATATGATTTTTGCTGAACATGCAAACATAAGAAGAGTTACAGCAGCAGCATCTGCTCTCCATGGGTTCCTGTGGCAGTACTGGACTGTTTGTGCCTCATGTTTACCGTCTGTGTTTGTAGGGAGATTTTGGTCTGCCTGGTCCTGTCGGTTTAGTCGGGCCGGAAGGCCGTAAGGTAAGATATTCTGAAACGCTTGAATCATTCTCTCCCTTGTTTCATTATTTCTCGTCACTAATGTTGCTGTGCACTTGCTGGGTGACATGAGCGCAGATGTTTGCCTCTTTGCTTACCAGACCCACGCAAACACACTGAGCGCTCCCACTCGTTCTGCCTCACTGTGTCTCCCGTTGCTGTGGAAACCCAGCGTAAACATCAGAGGGGATCCCCAATGAGTCGTCTATCACTCCTTTATACTCTGCGCTCACACACATCAAACAAGGCTATTGAGAGTTGTACAGTTGTTCACCATGAGTGATTCTCTTTGTTATGACCGTTAGCATGTGTGTGTGTGTGGCGTCTCAGCTGTGCATGATTATAGCAAGTTTAGACTCTCTGCCAGGCGTTTTAGTGTAAGCAATAGCGCTTACAGCTTCGTATGTGTGTTTGCGTTGGAAGGATCTAGCAGAGGGATCTCTGGAAAAATCCTGTAGCGGATTCCTGGATTTAAACGATGGTCGTAAACATGCATATGTTATGTCTAGAGCAGCAACAACTAATTAATGCAGTCAAAGTCTATTATAAAGTAGTTGACAGTGAGTGTCATTATCAAGTCAAAAATTAAAACGCATCAAATATGGTTAAAATAACACATGAACAGCTGATCAACATTTAACATGGAAGAGCAGTTTTTTCATCAAAACCCAATAATATTTTGTCTGTAAAATGAAAATTCTGTTTTATATTCATAGATTTTTATATTGCATACATTTTTTAATTAATGGTATATTAACACATTACAGGCTTGGATATTAAGTACATTTTTGTTTACTTTTGTATAAAAAATAATTATGGTGACGTGTTTGGTTGCCACTTTGTCTAATTTAAAATCTTTTTATGCAGATAAAAATGAAGCTGATTAGCTGGATTATACTGAATGTACTAAGTTGGATATTAAAGTTATTTATTTATTTAATTTTTTTACAGTGACGTGTGTATATTATTTCAGTTCTAAGGTGTGGATTAGCATGCTTTTTTCAAAATACTAAAATATTATTTTATTTTTAGTTTATTATCCAATTAGTTGATTTATTGCAGAAACAATTGATAGATTAATTGATTATTAAAACGAGTTGCTTGTGGCATGTCTGCACATGTGGTTTAGTGTGTGTGCATGTGTGTTTTTGAATACCTGGCTGGCAGGCTGCATGGCGGTCCATGTGCTTTGTGTTATGTGTGTGTGGGTAGAAAAAGAGACATCAGAATGTAGAGGAGAACTTCTGGAAAAACGGACTGCAGTGTGTCATAAACGAGTGAATGAATGCAGGTATGACGGAACCCAATAATAAACCAAAGTAGCCTGTGATTCTGCAGAGGGGCCAGACAGATTAAGCAGCTGATCCAGTACAACCTTTAACACAGATTCTACTGCAAACAGTAAAAGATGTTCTAGAGCTGGACAGCTAGATGGTGCATAAACAACACAACTTCTTAGAAAGTTATAAGGGATTACAAGATTTTTTTTTTTTTAGATAAAATTATTCTGACCTTTTTAGAATTCTGACAAAATAAGACGTTTTTGTTTGTTGTAAGTGTATTGTATGTAAGCGTTTCGATGCTTGTAAATGTAAAACAGAGATCAATGGTACATGTGTGTGGCTGTTCGCTGGAATGTGGAGGTAGAGGCAGGAGTTAGAGCTGGGTTTCCCACAAACAAACGTAATGGAAGAACCAGACATCTCTCAAACGCTGAGTGTGGCAGGATAGATTTCACTGGTTTGGCAGAGAAGAAAGTGTGTGTGTATGTGTGTGTCTTGTAGTTTTATGTTCTTGTTTGCATTTCTCTTTAGAATGATGGGACTTCATGCTACTGTCTTTCCGTCTGTCTGTCCATCTATCTGTCTATCAATCCTATCCGTCGGTATATCTATCCTGCCTGTCCGTCTGTCCATCCTTCTATCTCTCTGTATTAATCCTGTCTGTTCTGTCTGTCTGTATCTATTCTGTGTAAGTCTATCCATCCATCCATCCATCCATCCATCCTGTCTGTCTATGCATCTATCCATCTATCCGTCTCTGTTTGTCTGTCTATCTATCTATCCGTCCATCCGTCTATCTATCTTGTCTGTCTATGCATCTATCCGTCTATCCTTCTATCCGTCTGTCTATCTATCTATCTATCTATCTATCTTGTCTGTCTATGCATCTATCCGTCTGTCTGTCTATCCATCTATCCATCTATCTATACTGTCTATCTATCTGTCTGTCTGTCTGTCTGTCTATCTATCTATCTATCTATCTATCTAGTCTGTCTATGCATCTATCCGTCTATCCTTCTATCCGTCTATCCATCTGTCTGTCTATCTATCTATCCGTCCATCCGTCTATCTATACTGTCTGTCTGTCTGTCTAAGTTGTCTATCTATTTAGCAGCTCATGTTCAGTTTATGTTCTCACTGTTGTAAGGCACGTCATTCAGAAGTGCGGTTCACATGCAACATGGAAAATATTCTCATAGTTTATCCATTTTTTCTTTTCTGTCTACTGGCGCACTCGTGAGGTCTCACACTTTACTATATTCCTCCCTCAAACCCGTCTCTCGCTCTGTTCCACCTTTGATGCGTATTTTCCGCTCTGTGTCAATGTCTTGCTGTAGTCAGCACAATATTGTGCCTGTAATACTCATGGGAGCTTGACTATAACAGGAAAACATTTACATCTGCAATATACACACACACATACACGTTTGCTCACTCAAACGCACATGTGCAGATGCACATTTTGTTCAACCTAAAGTCGTGTGTGGAAAATATCGCACTGCTTTCCTTATTGACTACAGATGGATTGGGTCAATAATGATGGATCTATAAAATGCACGCTCACTGTGGGAGACACGTATTTGTGTGCGTGCCTTTCCATATCCTTTTTTAGAAAGTGGTTTGTAGCCTTTCATTTGTCTTAGGTTGTTACAGTTTGTGTGTATGTGTGTGTAAATCACTAAGTGTTTACTAAATCGTCATGTGTCCTCTTTGTGAACAGGGACAAAAAGGCCATCCAGGACCACCAGGCCTTCCCGGGGAACCAGTGAGTAATGCAGATATACAAACACTATTACACATACAAACAAGCACATAAACAAATGCTCAAACTGTGAGGATATTCTCATCCAAGTCAAAAACCTACGTCACAAGTCATAACTAATCCATGGAGAGGATCCGTTTACCTCTTAAAATACACACACAGATATTCACATGACAAGAAAAAGTCCTTATAAAGCCCTCTGTGTTATTTAAGGTGAACCGGCCTTACAAGTCAAAAGTTTAGTGAGAGGAAAGACAAACACGCACACCCAGAGGAAAGTTTTATTGCTCAGAGGGTGTTCTTTCATAACTCTGGAGACTAAGTGTGTAATTTCTGTGCCTTGCATCACCAAACAGAAATGCAAAATAAGGACTGATTTTAAACGGAACATTCTTCCTGTCCGCTATTGGGCAGACAAACAAATAGCCCCGCCCCCAAAGTCATGCCATTGGCCGAGCAGATGTCATAACTACACACTTTGTGTTTTTGTTACTTGTATATCTACTATATTTACTTTATAGTAGATTTAACATTTTTACCAGTGTCTAATTCTGTTTTGAAGGTCTTTTAGTTTTTTTTTTTTTTTTGATGATTGAAAAGAAAAGCAATCGACATTGACACACTTTACTTTTAATAGTGTTCTCAGTTATTTAATTTTTGAGTATCAAATATTAATAAGAATTTCTCCTAAAATTCTTTTGGAGAAATAAAAATAGTCAAAAAGAGTTGCCAAAATACAGCAAGAGAATATTTAGTTTTATGCTTCATTTGGAGTCAAATTTGATACCCAAATGCAAATATTAAGGTTTTCAAAAAGTGCAAATCAAATGCATTCATCCATCAACATACACTGATGTCCAGAAATCATGATTATCACTCCTTCTATTATTACACTATTGAATATTTCTTGAATGGATAAGAAAGTCTTAATATTACCAAAGTCTCTTTAAGACAAGTCATGTCACTCGGCGGCCATCTTTGAAACGCCTCTCGGGCATCCAAGAGCAGCTCCTATCTCTTTGTATGGGGAAACATCAAATTCTCCAAAACTGTTCTCTAAGCTTACGATTAAATTTCATATTTGAAATCACCAATGAAATCGGACAGCAACTGTATCATAAGTTTTGTTTATTTTGCTCAAATAGCGTTATAAAAAGCTTATTTTTCAGGCTAGATGTGCCAGTGCGCATGCGCAGTCCTAGGCGCACGTCTCCGAACGCTGACTGTTTCTATAGCAACCGGGACTTCTAACGGCAGCTGCAGTGACACGCTGACTTTACCGATTAACGATTGGCTCTTTCATTCAGAAGGCGGGGCTTCCTGTGATTGGGCGGCCATATTAAGCGTTGCATTTTTCCCCATTCAAAACTATACGAGTGACACGTCTTGGGTATTCTATAGTCTTTGATATTACATAGGCTTAAGCCACACTTACATATAAATACCATTGCATTAGATCAAGATGTCAACTCAAAACTGCATCTAACTTTATTTTTCTTCAACATTTTTGCTCAGCGTCTTTGAATCAGCTTGATGTCGTTCATCACATTAACTATAAACATGTTCCACTAAATACTGTCTTCAATTTCAGTGCTACATCTATTGATTTATCATTTCAAACCCAACAAACAAAAACATTTAGCTTGATTGTGCTTTTTCTGTAAAAGGAAACCATCGTTTCCAAATAAAATGCCGTGACATTGATGCATTTTACATGTTCAGACACTGGGTCTTTAAAGTAAATGCATGTGCTT
The DNA here is from genome assembly GCA_021397915.2 of Tor tambroides. Lineage (NCBI taxonomy): Eukaryota > Metazoa > Chordata > Actinopteri > Cypriniformes > Cyprinidae > Tor > Tor tambroides. The sequence goes on along the minus strand of JAFVLL020025539.1, from coordinate 30,286 downwards.
TAATGTATATTAGGAGAACCAGCATCTCTCTTTGTCTTATTTTACAGGGGGAACAAGGTCCTGTTGGAGAAGCTGGAGCCAAAGGCTATCCTGGCAGGCAGGTGCAGTAGATCTTCCTCTGCTGTGGAGTGTGGTGTGTATGTGTATGCATATGTGTGTGTGTGTGTGTGTGTGTGTGTGCATGCGTCTGTTCGTTCGTTAGAGTGTGTTGTGCTTTGTTTTTCATTGACTGCTCATGGAAAATATGCAATTAATTTAGCAGTAAGTTGCCCTGGCGTAGATACTGGGTTTTGTTCAGTATAGCTGCGGGCCACCGCTATTGAAAATCACAGCGTTCAGTTATAGGAAAGGATGTATTTGCTCACTCTGACTGCATAGTATTGAGATGTTTTGACACGCTTGTGTTGTTTTCATTGATGGAGTTTGGATTTAATCAGAATAAATCTCCATCCTTTTGAAATATCCATCCAGAACCCACAAGTCTTTGTTTTTAACACATCTTGAGCTCATTGCAGTTGCTTGTATTGAAATATATAAAACGGTTCTTTGGAATACATAAATCTGATTGGACAATCGTAGCATTATGTTGTCAAATATAACTTAACCGTCTTTTTCTTCTCACATAATAAAATAAACCAATAAGTCAAATTATTATTTCACATCACGTATTTATTTATCCAGTCATCATTGCAAATAACCCCCTTTTTCGTTTTATAACCTAACTAAATCAAGAAAAAGCTCATCTATCAAACATTTATCCATTGCTATTTTCTGCATAAATTTGAAAATGTTTATTAAAGAAAATGTATAATATAATATAATATAATTTTAAAATATTTAAAATATATTTAACACATAAAATATATAAAACTTTTAAAAGTCTGTCTATATATAAAAAAATACATAAAATATACTATTATATATATATATATATATATATATAATAAGTGTTTTGTGGCTCTGTTTAATATATGAAGCCTATGATAAAACCATTATAAGTTCATCATGGTTTTTTTTCTTGTGGGCACACAAGTTTGGATACTTCTCAAAAGAAACAAGCTATTCATTTTGGTTCCATTTTGCCTGTTAAATGATGTGTGTTGATTAAATCCTAAGCCTGTTTCTGAAGCCTCTCTGTCTTTTTCTTCTCTTCCAGGGTTTACCTGGTCCAATAGGGCCTGTCGGGCCGAAAGGGGCTCGGGTGTGTACAAGTCTTCTTCCCGTTTGATGTATGATTGCAACTTACAACGCTGTCATTGTGACATTTGAGCTGTCCGAGCGGGCCTATAGTTACCGTTGCTAGGTTATTTGCATTGTTTGATCTTTTACAAAGCTAAAAATGTAGCTTACGACTTAGTTGAGTTTTAAAGTCAAGTGATTTGACCTCAACTCCAGAAGGGAGATTTTTACTGCCACAGCTTCTCTTTTCTTTCGTCCCCTGGTTTTTCCTTTTTCTGTTTTTTGAGTCAACAGAGACTCAAGCATGACAAATTTGCTGCTGACAGCTGCCCGAGCCATAAGTGTGCGTTTATGTGTGTTTTTAGCCTCCTACGGTCACATTAACATGTTCGCATGTACAGCCACCTTCATTTATATTGCCCTGTCATCTATTTGATGTATTCAGAAACAATTTATATTTGATTCTCACTGTGCCACTTTATATAGCATGCTCACACACACACACACACACACACACACACACGCATGCTTTGGCTGTTGTGTTTGTAGTTGAGCTGTATTAAAGGCTCTTTATCAGGATAGGCTCCGCCCCCATTGGCTGGAATTTCCTGTTTAAAATCAGACTGAGGCCCTGCTGTCTTTAGTCACCGCACATACACATGTGTCTTCCAATCAGTGCTGTGTAGTAACTGATTACATGTAATCTGGATTACGTAATCAGATTCCAAAAATAAAGTACCTGTAATTAGATTATTTTACATTTTAAAATGCTCACAATCAGATTACAGTTATTTCCTTATGGATTACATGATTACATATTATTTACACAGTGGCAATAAATTATTCATAATTCATTGATTCACCCCAATTCTTTTTTTCCTCCCTTTCTAAATGAACTTAAATTTATGTACAGTATGGGAAACCCTGCTGTAATGTAATATTTAATGAATTTCATGATGTAGATAAAGAATGGAATATATATTCTTTCTTTTTGTTTTTTTGTTGTTTTTTTATCAATATGATGCACACTTATACCATTCAAGTTTATGTAATAAATGAGTTAATCTAAAAGTAATCAAAAAGTAGACTGCATTACCTAATATGTGTAATCCAGATTATGTTACTAACTACAATTTTTGTCGTGTTATTTATAACCAGTAATGGACTACAATTTGTAAGTAATCTACCCAGCACTGCTTCCAATGCACATTTGTATGCCAACTAGTGTTGTCATGATACTGGAATTTCTAATAATAATAATAATTTAATAATTTGAGCAGATACATTGAATTATATCGACATTCAGTATCATTTTTGAAACCACAGGGAAAAACTACCACAACATTAAGAGCCTAAAATTTTAGATTTTCATTGAAAGCTATATATAACAAAGCTAGAACATGACAATGAGGTGTAGTTTTACACTAATGAAAACTTCTTGAGGTGGTAAAACACTGGAGAAATTTGCATATGTTTACTTTCAGTGCTGGGTAGATTACTTACAAATTGTAGATCGTTACTGATTCCAAATTATATGACAACAATTGTAGCTGCAATCCATTACATTGCACATTTTAGGTAATGTAATTCGACTACTTTTAGATTTCTTTTGACCTAACTCATTTATCACATTGATTAAAATAGGACAATATTGTACCATATTGATATAAAAATGCAAAGAGAATGAAAATATTTTCCATTCGTTGCCATTAACAACACTTCTGGGTTTCTTAAACTGGATTTCATGAAGCAGTTTATTATTTTTGAAAGACAGAAGCCTTCCAAAGACAAAGACTTGTGTGAAAAATATGTAATCATTAAAAAAGTAAATGTAGTCTAATTACGAGTATTTTAAAATGTAATATAATCCAATTACAAAATCTTTAATTTTTGGAATCTGATTACATAATCCAGTTACTACCCAACACTTCGCTTCAAATTTCTTCAGAGAGAAGTATTATTTTTCCCATTTTTAATCAAAATAGGGTGGTGTGAGTATTATGGAGCGTTATAAACGCATGTGTTGTTTCATTTATAGTAGACTGAAAGCCAGAGGGCGCCCCTGTGAAGAAACTCCAAATATGACTCACAAAAGTAATATAACCTTCCAGGAAATTCCTAATATGGACAAAGGGATTTCTGTAGCTGAATAAAAAGAAGATAGAAAGGCTTTACCTGATCAAACATGAATATAATAAATACACAACTATAACAATATGTAGTTTATCTGTGTTCTTCAAGTCATCTTGAGTGTTTTCGTAAAAAAAATCAATATTTTTAATACATTAATACCAAAACGTAAAAGCATCTTGCGTGGAGTTTTTGCTGGATGTTTGTGAGTGTTATTGTTGTACCCTGTGTTTGTTTGTGCATGTTTTCATCGTTTGTTCCCTGAAGTGAGCGTATGTGCCCTTGGACTACATTGTGGAGGCCAGCACCATGCAGTCCATGGGCATATACACTTACTTCATGGCCTGCATCAACACGAAGATGTCCATCTGTTCATCCATCCATGACCTCTCCATTCATCTGTCCATCCATGTGATCAGTTCATTCTGATCATATAGTGGACGTCTGCTGCTGGATTGCCAGTGATTATATAAGTCTTATGAGTTGGGTTCGTTTAAAGTTTCTATTTTAGTATTAACTTTGTCTCTGACGTTTCTCCTTAACCTGTTGATCTATGGAAAGTATCAATCTATGAAATTAATGAGGATAGCATAATAAGCAACCACCTAGCACACCCTAGCAACCATTTAGAACACCTTAGCAACCATATACTATGTATCAGGTACCTGGAACACCTTATCAACCACATAGAACACCCTAGCAACCCCTTACAACACATTAGCAACCACCTAGCACACCTTAGCAACCACTTACAACACCTTAGCAACCATATACCATTTAGCAGCTGCCCAGAACACCCTAGTAAACACTTACAACACCTTAGCAATCATATACTATGTAATCTACCCAAAACACCTTAGCAACCACCTAGCACACCCTAGCAACCACTTACAACACATTAGCAACCACCTAGCACACCTTAGCAACCACTTACAACACCTTAGCAACCATATACCATTTAGCAGCTGCCCAGAACACCCTAGTAAACACTTACAACACCTTAGCAATCATATACTATGTAATCTACCCAAAACACCGTAGCAACCACCTAGCACACCCTAGCAACCACTTACAACACCTTAGCGACCACCTATAACACCCTAGCAACCACTTACAACATCTTAGGAACCATATACCATGTAGCAGCTGCCCAGAATACTTAGCAACCACCTGAAAACACCCTAGCAACCACTTACAACACCTTAGGAACCATATACCATGTAGCAGCTGCCCAGAATACCTTAGCAACCACCAAGAACACACTAGCAACAACTTACAACACCTTAGCAACCAAATGCCATGTATCAGCTGCCCAGAACACCTTTGCAACCACTTACAACACTCTAGCAACCACTTGCAACACCTTAGCAACCACCTATAACACCCTAGCAATCACTTACAACACCTTAACAACCATATACCATGTAGCAGCTGCCCAGAATACCTTAGCAACCACCGAGAACACCCTAGCAACCACTTACAACAATTTAGGAACCATATACCATGTAGCAGCTGCCCAGAATACCTTAGCAACCACCCGAGAACACCCTAGCAACCACTTACAACACCTTAGGAACCATATAGCATGTAGCAGCTGCCCAAAACACTTTAGTAACCACCAAGAACACCCTAGCAACCATTTACAACACCTTAGCAACCACATAGAACACTCTAGCTACCATTTACAAAATTGTAGCAACCACCTAACACACCCTAGCAACCACTTACAACACCTTAGCAACCAAATAGCAGCTACTCAGAACACCTTAGTAACCACCTAGAATGCCCAAACAAACACTTAGAGACTTCAAAACACCTTAGCAACCACCCTGAAAACTACAGAAACTACTAAAACACCTTAGCAACAACCTAAGACACACGAACAACAATATCAAAACTACCCAGAACTTCTTGGCAACCACCTAGAATGCCCAAGTAACCACATTAAAAACACTTTAGGAACAGTGTAGCAACAACCTAGAACATCTTAGCAAACACCTTGAATGCCCTAGTAACTACATAGCAAATACCAAAACACCTTAGTAACCATCTAGAACACCCTAGAAACAATATAGCATCTACCCAGAACAGCTTAGCAAGCACTCAAAACACCCTGGTAACCACATGTTAACCATCTTGAACATCACTTTTGAGAAAAAAATGAGATATTTTAAAAAAGCGTGATTTGTGATCATTCTTTCCTGTTTTCCTCTGCTCCAGAAGTATTGAGCTTCTCTCTGTTTCTCTCTGTTTTCTTCATAGGGTTTCATTGGAATCCCTGGACTCTTTGGTTTACCTGGAGCTGATGGTGAAAGAGTGAGTCATTTTTCAGCAGTCATGTGATCATAACACACTCCATCAGTGGGCGAATGTTCCAGCAAGTACTTCATATGACTCTGTTAAAACTCCCACAGATACAAATACCTCATTAATGCAGTCACATCAACGACATGATGAACCATATGACTTCATTTCCTTTTCATAGTCTACTAAACACAAAACATTAATAACTAAACATATGCTGTTTATTCAGACAGATTGTAGAATATTCCGCATTCAAAGTATAACTATCTAAACAGCAATTATTTCATTGTAATATTTGCATACTGATCTGATCTGCCTTGCATAAATGTAACCTTTAATAGCACAGTGACTATTGCTGTGTCCGATATTACATAGTTTAAGAGTATGCACTGAATTAGTCATCACAACCATCCTACGCATTGTAACATACTGCGTTTTTACATACTACTGTATATAGTCAGTGCTGGGTAGTAACTGATTACATGTAATCTGGATTACGCTATCAGATTACAAAAATAAAGTACTTGTAATTACATTATATTACATTTTTAAATGCTCATAATCAGATTACAGTTACTATTTTATGGATTACATGATTACATATTATTCACACTATGGCAGTAAATTGTTCATAATTTATTGATTCACCCTAAATCTTTTTTTTTTTTTTTTTTTTTTCCTTTTTCTTTCTAAATGAACCTACCACTTAGTTTGGGAAACCCTGCTGTAATGTAATGTTTAATGCATTTCATGATATTGATAACAAAGAAAGGAATGTATTTTCTTTCTCTTTGTTTTTTTTTTTTTTCGTTGTTGTTGTTGTTGTTGTTTTTTATCAGTATGGTACACAATAATCCCATTCAAGTCTATTTGACAAACAAATTAGGCCAGAAGTAATCTAAAATTAATCAAAAAGTAGCCAGACTACATTGCCTAATTTGTGCAATCCAGATTGTTACCAACTACAATTTTTGTCATGTAATTTGTAATTAGTAATGAACTACAATTTGTACATAATCTACCCAGCACTGTTTATAGTATATGGGTAAATGCTGATCCTTGCTTATTCTTACAAGCACAAGGGGTTTCCTGAAGAAAAGCAAATGCTGTTCTAGTAGTGTTCTAAGTATAGTTCGAACTGCTGTTACAGTTATTAGTATGGAAATAGATTGGTGGTAGATTTTTAAATCAAGTGCTGCCCACTACTGGTAGATGTATGACAGTAGATCCCATCATTGAAATGTGTGTGTGTGTGTGTGTGTGCTGTAAAAGTTGAAACTACTTCCAGCTGGTTCTGGCGTTCAGCTGAGGGTGTTTGGATGAGTCATATGATAACAGAGTGTACACACACACACACACACACACACACACACACACAGACAGAGACAGACAATGTAGAGTGCTTCTTTCTAATGGTATAAGACTTTTAACTGTTATTAGCGTTTATTTACTGTCTGTCTCTTTCTCTGTCACTCTTATCTTTTTCAGGGTAGTCCTGGTCCAGCGGGGAAGAGGGGCAAGATGGGTAGGCCGGTAAAGTTTTGTCTCAACATACTTTATAGATACAGATGTGAATTTTTTGCAAGCATATGTGAGAAATGTAAAACAAAATTATATAATGTACTCATTCTATGGTATTGTATGGCCCTGCAGTATAACAAATGAATTTTAAAAGTACAAACAGTCCATGTAGTTTCTCAGTATGAGGTCATTAAAGCTGCCTGCATAAAAATTAGAAAATCATTATTTATTAAATAGTAATTATTTTTATGTATGTCTGAGAGAGGAAGAGAGTTTGTATTGTTCTTTGAATCATGAACACACACACACACACATACAAAGATGCAGAATCAGCCATACAGAGGTTGTTTAAATCAGCACAACCTCTGGCATTTGACTTCACAAACTTCCGGTTTGTGATTTGAACAGTTGCCCTAATCCATGGTTTAGTGGAAACATGCAGGATATCAACATGCTAAAGACACTCAAAAAAACTTAAGTGACCACATACTGATGACCTAGCAACCACTTAGAACGCCTTAGCAACCGTATACCAGTGGCCTGGCAACCATCTAGAACACCCCAGCATCCACTCAGAACATCTTAGCAACTGCATAATGATATCCTAGCAACCATATACCAATGACCTAGCAACCATTCAGAACACACTAGCAGCCACTCAGAGCACCTTAGCATCCGCATACCAGTGGCCTGGCAATCATGTAACAATAACCTAGCAACCATCTAGAACACCCCAGCAACCACTCAGAACACTTTAACTATCTAGAACACCCTAGCAACCACTCAGAACACCTTAACAACCATCCAGAGCAACCCAGCAAACAGTCAGAACACCTTAACAACCACCCAGAACACCCTAGTGACCACTCAACCCTAGCAACAATGCAGAACACCTTAACAACCATCCAACTATCCAGAACACCCTAGCAACCACTCTGAACACCTTAACAACCATCCAGAACACCCTAGCAACCACTCTGAACACCTTAACAACCATCTAGAACATCCTAGCAACCACTCAGAACACCTTAACAACCGTCCAACCATCCAGAACACCCTAGCAAACCACTCAGTGCACCTTAACAACCATCCAACCATCCAGAACACCCTAGCAGCCATTCAGAACACCTTAACAGCCACTCATAACACCTTAACAACCATCCAGAACATCTTAACCATCCAAAACAACCCAACAAACACTCGGAACACCTTAACCACCATCCAAAACACTCTAGCAACCACTCAGAACACCTTAACAACCACCCAGAACACCCTAGCAACCACTCGGAACACCTTAACAGCCATCCAACCATCCAGAACACCCCTATCAACCACTCAGTACAACTTAACAACCATCTAGAACACCCTAGCAACTACTCAGAACACCTTAACAACCACTCAGAACACCTTAGCAACCATCCAGAACATCCCAGCAACCACTCAGAAAGCATAAGCAACCACATACCCAATGGCCTAGCAACAATCCAGAACACCCTAGCAACCATGCCCTGGCAACCACTCACAATGCAGCTTTGTGGAGGCCACATTTGCTTCTTTATTAATTGTGTAAATAATCAGTGAGTGTGATAGTGATGTGTTGTAATGTGTCTCTCTCTCTCAGGGTTTTCCTGGTGATTTTGGAGAGCGAGGCCCACCAGGACTGGACGGGGAGCCAGTGAGTTAAACATTTGGGTTTTTTATGCATATTCTTTTGTCTTTTTCTCATAAAGCAGATAAAACCCTAACAACAGAGCTGATGAGAAATACACATGAACACAGAGTTTGCAGGCTTCCAATCAAGCAGTGGAAGTGTGTGCGTGTGTGTGTGTGTGTGTGTAAACCTCAGGCTTTACTTCCGGTATCTCGGCTGAACACAATTTTCCACTCACTATTTATTTACACGCGCGCGCACACACACACACACACACCGCACACACACACACACACACACACACACACACACACACAACAGCAGTGTTGTATCTTCTGTACACATTTCTTTATTTAAACTGGTATGGAGACCAAATTTAATTTGCCAAATACAAACAAGGCTGTGAATATAATGCTGAATATGCTGAATATAAATAACTTAAACCAGCCTAAGGTAGTTTGCTGGTTGTAAGTAGTCTCCCAGCGTGATCATACTGGTCTGGTTTGCTGGTTTTAAAGGTTTTTTTGCACTTGTAAACTAGTCAGCCTGGGAGATTACCTTAAACCAGCTAAGACCAGCAAACCATCTTAGGCTGATATATTCATTTATTTCAGTAGGAAAGATGTTAGATTGTATTTTTTAGTCTGCTGGAATGTTATTTTATTTTTCATTTAAATAATTTAATTTAATTAATTATATTTATTTATTTATTTATCATTAGGGGAAGTGTTAGATCCTACATTTTTTGCCCACTTGAATTTTATTATTTTTTTATTTAATTAATTTTATTCATTTATTTCAGTAAAGGTGTTAGATCATGTTATTTGTCCGCTGGCTGGCTTGATTGATTGATTGATTGATTGATTTCAATAAGGAAGGTGTTAAATATTGTCTTTTTGTCGAATGAATTTTGTTTTATTTAAATATAAATTAGATTTTTTTTTTTTAGTAGGGAAAGTGTTAGATTATGTCTTTGTCAATTGGATTTATTTATTTGTTTGTTTGTGTTTTATTTGTTTGTTTATTTATAGGGAAGGCATTAGATCATGTCTTTTTGTCCAGTTGAACTTATTTATTTCAGTAGTGAATGTGAATTTAATACCTTCCCATGGAATCTGTCCTTAGGTCAGTATCCTGATAGATTTGATAATAATTGTTTTGGTTAATTAGTTGAAAAAAATTATCATTCCAAAAATGTCTCTGATTGGTTGGAGTAGGCGACATCACATCAGGAAGTGTTTGAGTCAAATCCCGCCTCTTTTTCACCTGTAAATGTGGGGACTGTAAAAACGGGAAGTTGAAAGCCCTCTCATTTTCTTTTCTCCCTTTCCTGAAAAGAGGAGTGAAGTACTCCTTTCATCCTTTCATCACACCAGGGGAACAAGAGGAAATGGCTCCGGCACGCTGCTGCAGAGCCAACAACAAACCATCTCTGTTTCTACAAAAACACTCGCACACGCTCTCTACAACACACACTCGTTTGAACGGCCATATTAATATCTCTGAATATGAAGAGAGTGCATTAACACAGCACATATTATAAACAACACACATTTAAAGGTGCATGCATGTACTGACATATGAAGCACTAGCAGTCTGTAGTTGTTTCAGAAGGAAAGCGTAACGCTCTGTGTGTTTCTGTGTTTATCTCAGGGCGTTATAGGAGCTCCTGGTCCTCCTGGTGTCCTTGGATTGATTGTAAGTTAAATGGTTTATTTAACTGTATTTTAGGGACTGATTTGTCCCCAGAAATGAGCTAAATCAGAAAAAACGAGATATCTGGAGATGTCCCCATTTGAAAAAAAAATGCTTCATGCATGATGAGTAAAGTTTTCTGTGTGAATGCAAGTGTTTACGCTCAGCTAGGGTGACCAGATGACCTTAGTGACAAAAATTGGGGCAATTAGAGATGGTTATATGCAGGTGAAATACAATATATTTCTTACAGTTTGTAGAGGTTATGCAGAATATAGGAAATCAAAGAAACATTGTTTATTAAAAATGGGTTTGAATGCATATGAACTTATGTTAACCTAGACCTAGACTAACTACTGATGTTAACATCCAAAAAAAAAAACCCCCACTTTTACTGATATGAGGTGTAATATGTTTTAAGAAATTAATAACTTTTCTTCAGCAAGGATGCATTAAACTGATTAAAAGTGACATTTATAATGTTTCTAATAAATGCTGTTCTTTTGAACTTTTATTCATCAAAGAATTCTGATAAAAGTATCATTAATTAGAATGACTTCTGAAGTATCGTGTGACACTGAAGACTGAAGTAATGATGCTAAAAAATTCAGCTTTGCATCACAGGAATAAATTACATTTTACAATATATTCAAATAGAAAACAGTTATTTTAAATTGTAATAATATTTCACAATATTACTGTTTTTACTGTATTTTTGATCAAATCAATGCAGCCTTTGGTGAGCAGAGGAGACTTTCAGAAACATTTAAAAATCGTCCTGAAAACAAACAATAGTTTTGCAGGCAAATTGAAGTTATAAATAATCATCGATACAAATCACATCCCACCTGTAACATTGTCATTGATGTTGGATATGGCTAGTAAGATTTTATCAGGATGTCTGGTCACCCTTTGTTCAGCATTTTTAAGCACACAGTGTTTTGTTGTTGTTGTAGTACAGCTGAAAACAGTTTGACCTGAAGAGCATGATGTGCTAATAAAATCCACATTAGCTTTCACAAATGCTGACAAGTTGATAGTATTTTTTCTTTTGGTTTGTACTTGGGTGAGTAACGTGAGATCGTGTGCCCCCTGCAGGCACTCTTGCACCTCAATAAAACCCTGCATATTTATCAGATGAAGTTTTATGAGTTAGGTCCTTCTCTAATTTGACATTTAAAAGCACACACAGCACTCATTTCCGTCTCTTCTCCAGGGTGATATGGGCCCTGTCGGGATAATCGGTTTGCCAGGACCAAACGGACTGAAAGTAAGTCATGCACATATGAACCCCACACATATCTCCATCACTCACAGCCACTTTAGCGTATATGTTTGTGTGTTTGTGTTTGTTCCAGGGCGTCCCGGGGAACATGGGCGAGCCTGGACTGAAAGGTGATAAGGTGATCTGAATACTCTGTTATTGGCCTGTTTTACAGCAGCATGTGATGGAAATTCTCTCTCCCCATTGGCCGCCCTGTGTTACGCATGTTTTAAAAGCTCCAGCCTTAGGTAGCATGTGGTCAAAGAGATTTTCTTTTGGTCAGTTAGAAGAAAATGTGAAATTTCTGTAGAGTTATATTTAAGGTACCAACACTAACAGGTTTTTTCTGTGTTAGTTTGTGAGAGAGAGTTGCTTCCTGGTTCATTGCATGTTAAACTCTATCAACAGCTCTTATGGCATAATGTGGATTATAATGGTCAATAATTTTGTTTAATAAATTAAATAAATAAATACATTTTAATAAATAAACAATCTTTATTTATTTATGCAAAACATGTTAAACTCTGTTGACAGCTTTCATGGCATAATGTTGATCACAATTGTCAATAATTTAGTTTTTAAAGTGCCCCTATTATGAAACATTCATATTTTGGTTTTGGGAGTCCCCAACAACAGGTTGACATGCATGCAAGGTCAAAAAAAAACCACTTTCATTTTCTTATGCATTTATTTTTACCTTATTTGCTCAAAGACTCCCAAACAGTTCGCTCAACGATTCATTTTTCCAAACCCCTCCTTTGCATGACACTAATCTGCGGTGATTGGTCGATTTCATTTAAAGCAGGGTTTGTGAGCTTTTAACGCTCCAAAAGCGGCACCTAGTGGCAAAGAAGGAATTTGCATTTTCATTCAGACCAAGTTTTCCTAGCCTGACTACGTCAGACTTCGTATTTCCGCTCAATTTCAGTTCGCTTCTGTACTCAGTCTGATATAGCAAACCAGCTCCCAGATTATCTCCGGCTCCGCACCAGCCGTCCAACCAACAAACAGAGAGCGGGCTGAGAGCCGTGACGTAGACGCTAAGCGCCAAATTTAAGATTGTAGTTTAGGTTAGGGAAATCTAAAACGACAGCGGACATGGAGACACGGGATGCTATTCGCTCTGTTGTGGAGAATATTCCCGGCATTTGCCAACTGAAGCCCGAACAAGAAGAGTGTTTGGTTCACATTTTGAATGGAGGTGATGTTGTGGCCCTACTCCCGACAGGTTTTGGGAAAAGTTGAATTCATCAACTGTTACCGATCGTCAGCGAGAAACTGGGGAGGCCAAAGTCCGGCAAGGCGATAATTGTGATTGTGATTCACATAATCTGCAAAAGTCGTTCACAGCCATCTTCACTTCGGTATTTCGCTCGATGGTTTTGTTTTCACCGCATACTCGTGTTTACAGTGGAAGTTCGAGGCGGTTGAGCCGGCACATAACATACGTCATAACCAAACGTTATGTGATTGGCTTACGGGTACACCAATGATTTTAAACTTCAGACAAGCGCCCCCCCCCCACGAGAAAGTAAACGCTTGTCAATTACGCCCTTCCAGACTCTGTCTACGAAGCAAAGCAAAGTAGCAGAGTTTGGTATTACCAGGCTAAAGTTTTCCCAGGTCTGCTCACGCAACAAGTGGGCGGGTGTAACCGACATAGGCCAATAAGAGCTGTTGCGTGTAAACCTCACTGCCCTGATCTCAAAATAAGGCGCTCTGGCGACCAACTCAAGACACCGTGGCCTTTAGCCTCCTTGTTAGAGCGCCCGACTCCCGCGCCGGAGACCTAGGTTCGAGACCCACTCGGAACAAGAGCTAGTTGTGGCGGTGTGGACCCTGGGGGGTTACACAGGCAATATGCTAATGTTTCATGTGGACGTCAACATGACAGTGCTTGGGATTTGTTTTAAAAACGACTCTTTCAATGATTCAGAGTCGACTCTTTCTTTTGAGAGACAGTAACTTTATACACGGTGCACTTTCAAATTTAAAACTTTGCAGGATGTTTTCATTTACTAAGAGCTGTGTTACACACTGTATTAAGGTAATTTTCAAAAATCCATAATAGGGGCACTTTAAATTAATAAATAAATACATACATTTTAACATTATTTTTTCTTTATTAAAGCAATGCATGTTAAACTATTAACAACTTTTATGGCATTATGTTGATTATATTGATTAATAATTTAGTTTTTTAATAAATAAATGCATTTTTAATTAATAAACAGCCTTTATTTATTTATTTATTTATTAATAGGAAAAATGCTTTATGTAAATAAAATAAATTTAATGCACATGCATTGGAAGTCTAATGATATTATGGTATATTATTTATTATAATGGTCAGCGATTTTAGCAAATAAACTATTTATTTATTTAAAGAAAATGTATTTTGAAATAAACAGATAAATAAGTACACAAACATTGGAAGTCTATAGGGCCAGTAGCCTGGATGCATTAAAAGTGGAAATGTAAAGCTTGCATTTTTTCACTTTCGTTATTCAGTAAAATTAGTAGGTGGATGCTACCGTCCCTTATTGTTGTGTATATAATGCAAAAAATGTATTTTACATATAACAGTTCAGTAAGTTTTATACCTTAGTCCCATGTTAGCTCCTGTAATATCTTGTGGATGTACTTTTGGTGTATCACCTTCCACAATTTTAAAACTTAAGGTAGGAGTTGCAATGATTTCCTGTGCGAGTCACCATTACGCTACAAATGCTGTCTATGGAGCTTAACCCGCATTAAATCTGGATCATTGCTTTAGCAGTTTATGATTATGTTTGTTCAAATCAGGCTTCTTCTCAAACTGCTATTATAGAGTGAAAACAAAATTGATCTTGCCCTAACGTAACCATCACTTTCTCTGGTCTCTTTTCTGACTTTTTATTTCTCTTTCACTTTTCTCTCTCAGGGTGACGTCGGGCTTCCCGGAGAACAAGGGGAAATTGGGTTCCCAGGAGACAAGGTATACCTTGCATTTCCCCCTGTATTTGACATTTGCACGCTGTGACGTCTGTTTTGATGAAATCTGACCTTCTAATTGCCCAAATGTTAGAGCTTTCATAGACAGTTACACATGCACTCGTGCTCTTGAGCTAAAATAAATGTGTTTTATATTTGTTTGTTTCAGGGTGTGCAGGGTTTGCCAGGATTACCAGGACCTCGTGGAAAACCAGGACCACAGGTTTGTTTCTTATCTTTTTTTGTATTTCTTTAAAAGAATAGCTCACTCAGACTGAACGTTCTGTCATCGTTTACTGTAAGCAGTTACACATGTTCCATGGAAGTGTATGATTCACTTTCTTCTGTGTAACACAAATGCAAAAATTCTGCAGAATTGTACTGTAGGACTTTTCTGTGTAATTAGTCCCCATGAGGAATGATGTCTTCTAGCTTAAAAAAAGCACTTAACAGTTTTCCAAAGGACTTGTGCACTATTTTCAAGTCTTCTGAGCCCTTACAGAGTCACAAAAGTACTAGGAGTCACATTTATGGTGCTTTTTAAGTCAATTTTGAAGCTTGAAAGCCTAATTGGCCATTCATTGTAATTGCATGTAAAAGAGTGATCAGTACATTTCTTCAAAACTCATTTTGTTCTGTGGAAGGGAGTTGTATTTGGGAATCTGCATATAAAAACTACTTGACTTTTTCTGGTTGTTTGTTGTCTTATGGTGATCTAGTTTTAGAGTTTTTTTTTTTTTTTTTTTAATTTTACGTTTGCAATTCTGGAAATATGTAATGGAAATGATTTTGATATTGTTTTAGAAGCTTTAAATCTGCATTGATAAAAGCTGTTTTTGTTAACTGTAAACTGCATTGCAAATATACTTTTTTGGGTGAATTACTGTACTCATGACTTTTCAAAAATATATCGAATTTTATACAAAATAGCAGTTTTTTTAAATGATTTGTTTTCAGGAATGACATGAGGTTAAAAAAGGGATATTTTTAAAGGAATATTTTTTTTTTTACCCATAATTAAGTATTTAAAAAAGCTAAATAAAATTCATACAACATTGTAACTGAACTTCAATTTCTGCATAAGTATTTATTTTTCTGTTTTTGTTCATTTATGTAAATTGGTTTGTTTTTAATTGCATAATCTACCTGAGAACAAGTGCAAGTTTTGAATATCAGAAGTTGTTCAATTATCAACACTCAAATCTGAGCATATGTAGGTCCAGAGTGCAGTATCTGATTGTTTAACCTAAAATCCCATGATCTGAAGGTTCAGGTTATTTCATAGTGTGTGTGTCCTGGTCATGTGTGTATTTGTGTGTTTTGAAGGGCAAGACAGGAGAGATAGGGCCCAGTGGATTACCAGGCCCACCAGGACCCGAGGTATGAATCAACATGTACCACTGATGCTTTTGCACATCTGAATGCGTTGCGCCGGCTTGTTTTATTGATGACGTCAGCAAATATAACTGATTCTGATTGGCTGATGAAATCCTTCGCAGGGTTTCCCTGGTGACATCGGAAAACCTGGACTCAATGGACCCGAGGGCCCAAAGGTGTGTTATTTATAAAGAAAACCTTATAAAATCAAGTGCTTTTAATATTTGCACATTTATTTTTGCAGCTTCATGCTGTTGACAAATGTTTTCTTCATAGGGTAAGCCTGGAGCCAGAGGTTTACCTGGACCTCGTGGAGCGGCTGGACGAGAGGTGTGTTTGTTGTTTGTTATTAGTTATAAATGTGTTTATAGTGAGACAACATTGACTTAATCTTGATTTTAATTTGTAGGGTGATGAGGGTCCTGTAGGACCACCAGGGCCAGTAGGACTCGAGGTGAGTTGTGAATCTGTGAATATGAAAACTTCCCTGTTCTTGCCGGTTGCTTGTCGCCTTACTGAGATTTTTGTTTATAGTTTTTTTTTGTTTGTTTGCAGTTTTGAAAACGTAAATTGGAAATGTGTGATTTTGCTGTTGTTTTAGAGGCTTTAAAGTTGCATTGATGATGGTATCGCATTTGTTCATTTTAGACTGTTTGAATTATACATTTTTGGGTGAATCAGTCAAGACCTGTCAAAAAATCTATCAATTTTGTTTGCTTTTTATTTTTTTTTTGGAAATTATTTATTTTCTTTTGATTTATGGTTGAAAAATGTATTTTTCAATTTTATTTATTATATATTTTATTCATATGTTTGTTAAATCATTTTTTTGTAAAGCACTTTGAATTACCGCTGTGTATAAAATGAAAATGAAAAAAGAAAGGAAAAAAATATTTAATTTCAATAGCACATTTGAGATCATGTGATGTTCTCATTACACATAGGCTTCATTCTCTTTAAACAAAATGCAATTTATTTTTCTCTTTCTGGTGCAGTCTAGTCTGTCATCATCATTTGTCTTATAACAAATCTTTATTGTTTGCAATTTTGAAAATGTATATTGGAAAAGTGTGGTTTAGATTTTTTTTAGAGGCCTTAAAGTTGCATTGATGATGGTATTGCATTTATTAATTTAAAGCCGTATTGCAAATTATTGCATTTTTGGGTGAATTGACCTTAGAACTTATCAAAAATGTATTATGCAAAATATATTTTTTTGAATGATTTGTGGTTGAAAAATGACCAAGAGGCAATTTTTTATTTTGTGCGAGCTCAGCAAAATGTGCATTCACCCAATTGACCACAAGGTGGCGCAATGGGCGATTTCAATTTCGAATAGCTTTAATTATGATTAATACACCAATGAATCATTAAGGTTGTGAATTTCTTTTGTAAAAGACAGAAGAAATGAATAAATCCAGCATCGTAAAGCAGCCTCTGTATTACATAACATTCCCGCTCTGTCTCTGTTTTTCCTCTTTTCCCTTCTGTCGTTCCACTTTTTCTTGTTTAACCAAAC
The DNA here is from genome assembly GCA_021397915.2 of Tor tambroides. Taxonomy (NCBI): domain Eukaryota; kingdom Metazoa; phylum Chordata; class Actinopteri; order Cypriniformes; family Cyprinidae; genus Tor; species Tor tambroides. The sequence goes on along the minus strand of JAFVLL020025539.1, from coordinate 12,673 downwards.
TCAGTGCTTCTCTGGCACAAACTCAGAACATTTCTGGATGTTCTCCATCATTCTGTCCTCAGACAGGTATCTGTTTTCCTCATCTCTCTCTGCGGTCAGTAATTAGATATGTCTTGGTGAGACTTTCAGTATGTTCTCTTTGTGCTCTGACCGCAGCTCTTCTGCATTAGTATGCATACTCACGTCTTACTCCAACATAATCAAACAATCAAACATGTGACATACTTAATGGGCGAATCTCATGAAGAACTGTCATATTTCAACAAAAACAAAAAAAGTGAATAATGTTTTGCAAATGATGCTTGTTTATAACATTAAGGTTTTTTGAAATTATTTTCATTTATTTGGGAATCACTTAGACATGCTAATTAGGACTACTTTGAGTAGCTTAACTCATGCATATCAATTATGCATGATTTCAAGTCAAAACTGAATTATAAAGCAACATTGTCTGGAAGTAAATTGAACAATAGTGAAAGTCAGATAAATAATGTAATATATATTATATGTTCTGTGTAGCAATGAATAATATAATAAGTATTATAATGTCTAATAACTGTGGTTACAGTTAATAATGAGATCATACAATGTATTATGAGGTGTATTCCAAGGCATAATTAATGCTTTATATATAAAGGCTTCAAGTAAATTATTTTCTTCAATTTTACTTCAGTTTCTTACTTTTTATTGTATTTATTATTACTTTTTTAATTTTTGTTGTAAAACACTTTTTAAATGAACACCTCTGTATGAAATAAGCTATATAAATGAAAAAAATAAGTATTGATGTATTATAACTGCATTATAACTATTATTATGAGATGAAACAATGCATTGTAAGGTGCATTACAAGGCATAATTATTGCATTAACAATTATTTTATATTGCAATGTATATAAAGGCTTCAAGTAAAGTGTTGAAATTAGTTTTTACTTCTATTATTTTTTATCATTTTGTAAAGCGCTTTTTAATTACCACTGTATGAAGTGTGCTATATGAATGAAAAAAAATATTATAATTTCAGTAGCACAACAGCAGAATTTAGATCAAATGATGTTCTTGGGCTTCATTTTTTTTTATGCAAAATACAATTTCTTATTTTTTCCCTCTGAAAGTGTGTTTATACAGTATGTACAGTCTAGTCTCTCATCATTATTTTTCTCCTAAGAAATGGTGTCTTTTCTATCTGTGTTGTTTTTCCAGGGTCTGATGGGCAGTAAGGGTTTCCCTGGGACTGCTGGACCTGAAGGGCTCAAAGTGAGAACATGAGCAGAATATAAACACACAAATCTCGTCCACACACGCGGTCACTCAAACACTCTCTGATGTCTTTCAGGGCGAGCAGGGTGTCACAGGAAAGGCTGGACCCATGGGTGAGAGGGTGAGTACACAGACGGAGTTATGGCCTTTTGAACACACTTTGACCCTCACACTGATGATGTTGTGTTTGTAGGGTCTCGTTGGCTTCATCGGTCCTGCAGGGGAGACTGGACTCGCTGGAGAGAAGGTAAGACACACCTGAGAGCAGCAAATCAGCATATTAGAATGATTTCTGAAGGATCACGTGACACTGAAGACTGGAGTAAGGATGCTGAAAATTCAGCTTTGCATCACAGGAATAAATTACATTTTAAAATATATTCAAATAGAAACCAGACATTTTAAATTGTAATAATATTTCACAGTATTACTGTTTTTACTGTATTTTTTGGATAAATAAACGCAGCCTTGGCGAGCAGAAGAGACTTCTTTCAAAAATATTAAAAAAACTATTTGAGCCACTGTGTGAATGTTCTGTTTTGTGATTTATTAAGGGTGATCGTGGAGAGATGGGATTGCCCGGCCCTCCAGGAGAGAAAGGATCTACGGTACGGCACACATACACACAAATACCTCACATAAATTTTCAGTATGCGCTTCCTCCTTCGTTCTCTCTCCCTCAAATTATGAATGTTGTTTAAAACAGGAAGTTCAACTGTTCATCAAAGTTACCTGGCACACTTCTTTCCACTCATCAGCTCGTGTGTGTGTTTCTGGAGTATTTGCACATGTCTAGAATATTAATTTCATTTGTGGCTACAATATGGGTAACAAACATACCATGATATTACCATAAAAATATACAATGGGAAAAGACAGTAATACCATGTTATTTTCTTGACATATGAACGTTATAACAGCCATAAAAGTCCAAATATTACCTAATTTGATGATGCTGAGTGCAAAATATCAATAAAAATGTTTAATCATGTAGTTCTTTCACAAGTTTTTTTCAACTTACTGTGTATAGGCTTTGTATTAGCTTTAATGCACTTATTAAATTAGACATAAAATAATATCTTCAGAATCATTCATACATGTAAAAATCAGCTGAGAATTGAACAAATAGTTGTAATCTACTTAGATTCAGACAATCATGTGTTGTTTGTCGCACTTTTTCTGCTGATTAAAGGAGAATACAAGACTTCTTCACTTTATAAATGATTGTCACAAGCAAAAATGCTAGGAAATCCATGATATTTTGTGATAAAGTGTGATGTGTTTGAGCAAAACAGGCATCATTTTTGGAATCAGCAGCCCAAAATTAGTATGAAACAAGTTTTGGATTTCATTCAGCGGATATGAAGTGGTGTAATCATGACGTACTATAGAAGATATCTCTTTGTAATGTAGTATTTTATTCATACACATACACTATATTGCCAAAAGTATTTCTAATGAACAGGTCTGACTACTTTAGTAGAGTACAAATCTTAATGTTTAAGCATATAATGATATTCTAGGAAATTGTGTGCTTTTAATTTTATAGCAACAGTTTGGACAGGACCCTTTTCTATTCTAACATGACAATGCCTCTGTGTATAAGGCAAGGTTCAAAAAGAAATGATTGATTCAGTCAGTGTGGAAGAACTTGACTGGTTTGCAGAAAGCCAGCTGAACACTTCTGGTGTGACTTTAAATGCAGACCTTGAGCCAAAAACTCATCACCAAACACCAATGACTTGTACATACTGTATGTTTTGTATGGTGTGTGTTTGTGTTTTACATGTTTCCCCATCACTTACAGGGGCACCCAGGAACCCCAGGAGAGAGCGGCCCACCAGGACCACCAGGCAGTCCAGTAAGTTAACAGCGGATATTTCAGATAGTTTGAATGTCAAAAGCAAACTGATGGTAGTACACTGACATCATCTGCTGTCGTTAGATCACCGTGCTGTCTGTCAGCTGTCAGACACCTCTGTGTAACGGTCTGTGCTTGTAGTTTGGACGGACAAAACAAACACACACTCTTAGTAGCAGTGAGAGAGGCAGGAGCCAGTCTGCCTGACATTAATCCCGAAAAAACATAAGTGTGCATAATTAATGGTCTTTTTTTTTTTATAGGGCCCACCGGGATCACGTGGACCCATCGGCTTGAGAGGACCTAAAGGAAGACGGGTAAGTCATCTGGGCATCATGAGTGTGTAAGCATGTGGAACTCAGTTATTTTGCTTTTCTCTACAGTAAAACAGGCCAGGGGCTAAACCAGTGGCCTTCTGATTACCAACCGAACCATTTCTGTTATAATTACTTTACCAGGTAGGTTAGTTGGTTTGTTAATTAGTAGACTGGTAGCCTAGTTATCTGATAGATACATTTTTAATTATTAATTTAGTGATTTAGTGATTTAGATCCTTAGTTAGTTAGTTAGTTAAACTGATAAGTTAGTCATCTGATAGATAGAATTTCAGTTAAACTGATTGGCAAATTGAATTGTCCAATGGATAGATTCTTAGTAATTTAACTTGTAGAAACTAATTAGACTAGTTGAACTGGTAGTCTAGTTAGTCATCCAATAAATAGATTCTGCTAGTTAAACTTAACTAGGCTAGTTAAGTTATCTGTTAGTAGATTCTTTATTAGTTGTTTAAACTGATAGGCTAGTTAGTCAACCGACAGATATATTCATAGTTAATCTGGATGACTATTTAAATCATCTCATAGATAAATTCTTATTTAGTAGTTTAGTTAAACTGGTAGACTTGTTAGTCAACCAATAAATATATATTTTAGCTGTTTAAAAATTTACTAGGGTTTATTAACCCTAGTTATTTAACTAGTTGTTATCTGATAGATTGATTCTTTGTTAGTTAGTTGAACTGATTAGGTTAGTCGTTTGATAGATAGATGACTAATTAGTTCAACTGATTGACAAGTTAAAATGTCCGATAGATAGATTCTTAGTAATTTAGTTACTGGTAGACTAGTTAGTCATCCAATAAATAGATTATTTGTTAGTTAAACTTAACTAGACTAGTTAAGTTATCTGTTAGTAGATTCTTTGAAAGTTAGTTGGTTAAACTTGTTAGTCATCCAATAGATATTTTCTGAGTTAAATTGGCTGACAGGGTAAATCATCTGACAGATAAATTCTTAGTTAGTAGTTAAGTTAAACTGGCAGACTGTAGTCGTCCATAGATAGATTTTTAGTTAAACTTCACTAGGCTAGGTAAGTTATCTCATACATAGATTCTTAAACAGTTAAACTGATAGGCTAGTTAGTCGTCCGATAGATAAATTCTTAGTTCAGCTGGTTGGCAAGTTAATTCGTCCAATAAATTCTTACTAAATTAATTAGACCATCTGATAGATAGTCATCTGAGTGATAGATTCTTTGTTAGTTACTTAATGTGATTGGCTAGTTAGTCATCTGTTAGATAAGTATTTAGAATTAGTTATGTAGTCAGTTATTTAAACTGGTAGACTAGTTAATGGTCAGATAGATAGATAGATAGATAGATAGACATCTTTTGTTGATCCTGGATCAACATTACTGTTGTTGTATTTATACATTATATACCTATAATTTATTCCTAAAATCAGTGTGAAATGATAGCTGATTAACAAGGGTGTAGAAGCACCTAACCCTGATCATAAGCCTAAAACAGATATTTCCTGAAAAGTTATCCCTCAATTCTGATTGGTTGATTGGAATGACGTTCCAGGATCAACAAAGATGTTGATCCAGGAACATGTTGTACTTGGTGAAATCACGCTCACCATGTTAGCTCACACACACTTGAAAACACACACGTGGTAAATGTTTTCCATTAACCAGCAGAATCAACATGAATTACTGGAGAGAAGACTGAGCAGAGGGATACAATGGAAAGAAACTTAGGAGAGTTGAGTGTCTCTGTGCCGCTGTCTGGTCTTAGTTAGAGCCCCTCACTGAGTGCGTAAATCAAGTTGTTGTCCTGATGATCTATTGATTCAATGGTGATGATTTAACCCTGTTTTTGTTTCCTGCCTTCATCACTGAGAAGTTGAACGGGCCAAAACAGAGTAGCGTGTATGTGATATACTGACAATCACTGAAGACTCTTTATATATCATTCTCTTTATTTAAAACAGACGAAAACATATCTTTAAAAAATACTTCATACAGGCAAAGGTGAAACTGTAGCCAATTCATCAATGGTAGAAAAATGCATTATTTATTATACATGCATTATATATAATATTTTGTTATTTTTTATTTTTATGCCCTCTTGCCACTTTTTAGTGGTATTTGTTAAAGCAAGTATTACTATTACTTTAGATATTTGAACAGAATCCCAACTCTTTTATTTAAAAAAAAAAAAAAGTCCCATACGCTTACTGAAGGAAGAACTCACTTAGACCATGATTCTGACCTATTTTCTGAACATTTAACGCTCAAGTTCTGATTAATGTCCTCATTTCTTGGCAATAAGGGCTTTTCTGTGACAAGTTCAGTATGCTATCAGCGCAACAGAAAGACATTCACAAACGTTCAGTTGTCGCTGTATGTTTCTCTGTATTTGAAGCATACAAATGAAGAGCGGATTTGCTCTGGTTAGATAACAACACGAGGGACCTGCAGAATGACGTTGTTTACGGCACTAATAGGTGCTGAGAAGTAATGAGCCACTTTATTTTCTGTGGTTTATGGATGTATAACAAGATGGCCGGAATATTAATAACAGTAGTAACCCATATGAGGTATTCCAGCATATTTTACTGAGTACCTTCAGCTCCTCCAGTGTGTGTGAGAGAGCGAAACAGACAAAGAGAGCATGTGCCAGCTGGCAGAGACTGTGTGATGATATTGTTTCAACAGTCTGATGTTTTTTGGCCGGACGCACACGCCATAAGTTAGTGTAATTATCAGCGCGCACACGCATTCTTCGAGAGGGAGCGAATGTGTGTCTGGTCTCTTGATGAAGTCCTTGTGTTCAGATGTCTTCAGATTTTATTGGCGAGCCAAACCGCTGATGGTGAAGATGATTCGGTTGTTTAGGATTGTGTAGCATAAATGTCAGATTTTTGTGTGCATCCAGACAAAGACAGATGCAACATAGTTCTGTGCCATGCTTAGATCCTCAAGGGCCTCTTAAACATTGACCTATATGCACAACCCCAAATATCCCAACATATCCCACACATCTAAATCCTACAGTACAGCGCCCCCTAGTGTTTGAGGATATACTTCTGGATTTAAAATGTGTGCTTTCTCCTATATGGCTCATATTTTTGCCTAGCTCATGAAAATTATTTAGATTATGCTCAAATATTTTAATATGATATAATATTAATAAATAGTCATGTAAGTAATATAATGATTCAGTATTTCCTATAGTAGTTTTTATTTCCAAGTGCAAACTCTTTACATGTTGCATGTTATTTATACATTAACACGCAATGTTATTTTAGTGTTATTTATATACTATAGTATTTATATTTTTTTAATTAGCTTTTATTTTTATATATTTTTTGTTTTAATTTTGGTTGTAATAATTTTATGTGCTTTATTTTTTTTAATATTTCTTTATATTTATTTCAGTTTTAGTTTGTCATTTTAGCACTTCAGCTTAAACTTATTTCAGTTAGTTGCCAAGGTAACATTTCTCATTTTTGTTTTTCATCTAATATTAATATTTTATAATATTTCAGCTTTATTTCATTTGACAAAAGCTATTTTTAATAGTTTTGGTTTCGGTTTAAGTAACAATAACAACAATGGAACTATTACAACTTGAAATAAAATATGCTGACTAATTTAAACAATTTCAGCAGCTTTGCCATAAAAAGTTATATTACACAGTGATTTGATGGAGCATTCATTCTTGTTGAGCAATTCAGTTTAATCTAATACAATTTCAAGAAAATGCACTCAACCTGACCATTTAAGTGTGACCAAAAGTAATATAATCTGTCACGTGTTCTTCTTCATAATTCTTATTATTCAATCAAACTGACAAAGTTCACAAAATGCAAAGTTGTATTATAAAGCTGTAACTGTATTGTTATAGTTTTGCGTACTGCTTCATTAAATGTTTTTGAAAAGTAATACTAAGTTAGCAGGATACTAGTGCACTGTATAAAAATATATATATATTTTTTCAAAGTACTATTTCTGTCTTTATGTTTAATTTAATGTTACTTGCCAATTCTTTGGAGATCAGTATATGAAACATCTCAGCCCAAGGTTTTTATGTGTCCTTTTATACATTGATTTGGGCCTCTGTTTTAGGGTCCTAGAGGTCCGGACGGTATGCCTGGGGAACTCGGCGCTGAAGGCAAAAAGGTGAAGGCCGCTGTCCTCCAGAGCTCACCTGGTGACCAAAGATAAATGCTGTGCACGTTTGAATATAACTTTAACTTATGTCTCCTCACAGGGTCTTGATGGTCCTCCTGGAAAAATCGGTTTCCCAGGACAAGCGGTAAAACCCTGTTTTCACATTCTCTTTCTGATTGTGTTTCTACTGTAACTGCTGTCATGTCTCTCCAATCTTTTCTATGGTAACAGTCTCTATGTCTGTCCAATCTCTTTGCAGGGCAAGATCGGGGAGCCTGGGGAGGTGGGGCCAAAGGGATTTCCGGTTAGTTGAAATTTATATACTGTATTTTTGTCTATTATACTGCATATTTTTAGGACTGTTTCTTAAAAATGTCATATATTTATGTAATAATAATACATGTTATTTGTAGAGCACATTTCATAGATACAATACAGCTCAATTCATGTCACAAAATATATATTTAAATTTTTTTTTTACAAAAAATAAAATAAAAATAATTTTCAATTTATACAAATATTTTTTCATGTAATAATATTCTCATTTTTAATGTTAATTTATTATTATATTAATCATTGATTAATTCACTTGTTGCATCATTTAATTCATTCTACAATATATTTTGACTATAATTTGTTTCTGTAGGGCATTCAAGGGCCATCCGGGGCTACAGGAGACAAAGGAATCGCAGGGGAGCCAGTGAGTGATGCTTTATTTCTGTTCTACACACAGAAACACATTTTCCAGTGTCTTTTTATGTAAACTGAGAGCTGGAAATCTACTTTGCGTCCTCTGGGTATTGAGCAACTCCAGAAGATGAGTTTTGAGCGCTGTGTATTTTCGTCTCATTCAGCCCTGAAATATATAGAATAATCGACTTCTAATGAGAATTAAGTTCACGAGTCTTTCTTGGCATTCAGTTGTCTTTTGTAGTTTGTTAAATGTTTGTGATTATGTAGCTGTAAAATGGTTTGCAGTAGTTCTGCCAGGCGGTGAGACTGTACACACACATCTGCTTCACAGTTTGGCTTCAGATAATGGGAGATTGTAATGTTGAAATGTGTGTGTGTGTGTGTGTTTGTGTTGTGTTTGTATGTATGTATTACTGATAAATGATTTGTTTGTTTTGGGACAAGGGACCTCCAGGGCCCCCAGGAACACTCGGGCCTCCTGGAAATCCAGGGCCAAAGGTAATACACTCCACACGTACACAAACACACATCCGTTTCTGCAGCTTCTGTCTGCTTTGGTTCCTTTGATTGTAAATGATACTGAGATTAAAATGATTGCCCTGTTTAATCCTGTTTGCGCACTCAGTCATACTTTAATTGATTAATAAACATAATTTTAGGTCATTAATCCATCTGTTTTGGCACCAAAAAAGACATGGAAACAAAAAAATGTATGCTTTCTCTTTCTCTCAGGGCCCTGCGGGAAAAGTTGGCGATCCCGGACTTCCAGGAGAACCTGGAGAAAAGGTGAGAGAAATTGTAGGCTCTTTGCACTTTGGAGTCTTGTTACCTTAAAAGCATAAGAGGCATAAATCCAATGTCCAAAAGCGTTTATATGAAATAGAAATCTTTTGTAACATTATAAATGTCATTCCTCTCACTTTAAATCAGTTTAATGCATCCTTTCTGAGTAAAAGTATTAATTTCCTAAACTTTTGAATGTTTCACAAACATATGAAGCAGTCAAAACTGTTTTCAACCTTGATAATAAATAATAACTGTTTCTTGAGCAGCAAATCAGCATACTAGAATAGTTTCTGAAGGATCATGGGACACTGAAGATTGGAGTAATGATGCTGAAAATTCAGCATTGCATCACAGGAATAAATTACATTTTATAATATATTCACATAGAAAACACTCATTTGAAATTGTAATAATATTTCACAGTATTACTGTTTTTACTGTATTTTGATCAAAAGTCTTCAAAAACTGTGAAAATGCTACAGTAAAAACCTGTTAAATAGTTAACGGTAAGTTCCTGTAAAATTTACAGGGAAAAACCGTAAACTGACGTTCCCAGAATTCACTGCGTTGCATTTCAAATTTTGTTTGAATTTGATGTTTTTTCTTTGACTATGTTTCTTCTTAGTTTTTTTCTGATCAGTTATGTTTATTAGGGTTGTATGTTACATCTAATGTTGTTAAATTAATTATTATTGCATATTTCAGTTTAATGAGTCTCACCATGATGGTGTTTAGTGCTTGTGTGAATGACACTGTGCACCTTCTATTTATGTTATTATTTAAAAGCTGCTTGTGATGGGCTTTGGTTCATCATGTGACTTTCTCATCACCACCTGCATTAGGTGGTTATCATTGTACTTCAAAGGTACAAAACAGATTTCAGTACTTTAATAGGTTGGTATATTAACATTATATCAGTTAATGAAATTACGGTATTTAACTGTAAATTTAAGTTAAAACCTAAAATGTTGTTACCGTATTTTTTACGGTAGAATTCCGGCAACCACAGCTGCTGGTTTTTTACCGTAAATTTTACAGAATTTGTTTATTGAACTAAATAAAAAATAACTGCATTCAAACATCCTGAATTTTAGCAGCAGTGTTAAAAAAGTTCCATACAACACTATAAAATAAATTGAAAATAACAGCCCATGTAACATTTAGTTTGACTTCTGGAGATCGCTAATCAACAATTTCCTCCTTTTCCCGCCCATTTGTTGGGGAAAAAAGGCTACTTTTTAAGAGCTCTAGGCCGTATTTTGTACCCTATTCATGAAAAGAGCCTGAAATTAGTGTTAACCATTTCCCATAATTTTCTTGCTTGAGGTGCTATTATGCTGCGCTAAATAACTGTTGCTAAATCTGCTTTTCGTTGGCAGTTCAAGGCCCCAGTGAGCTTCTGTAATGAGTAGCACAGCGCTTGTGTCGCAATCGCAGTCTGAAGAGGAACCATATGACTATATTTGTATTGTTAAAGTTAGATAATGTCAGCCTGAGCTTGGCAGATGCAGATGTGCTGTCACACGTCATTGGTCATAATTGCTGTTTGGCTGGCTGGACTTGTGTAATTAAATAAAAAGAACGTGAACTTGCTAGAAAGAGTAAAACCGCCTGTGTGTTTGGACTCTTATTTTGTCTTTTCATTGTTTTTGCAGGGGTCACTCGGGCTTGCGGGGAACGCTGGGGCGGCAGGACTAATCGGAACAAGGGTATGTGTTTAATACGTCTGTGAAACGTGGATTTGATGTATGTGAATGCACAAAAACAACATTTAGTTTTTTTGCTACAGGGAGAACCGGGTTTAGAAGGAGAGGCTGGTCCGGCTGGCCCTGATGGTGCCAAGGTAATAAAAGTATTCAAAGTATTCAAGTATTCAAAAATACATTATTTAAACCACAAAAAATGTAGAACAAAAATGTGTTTTTTGAACAGGGTGAAAAGGGTGACATGGGCGGAGAGGGCGAGCAGGGTGTCAGAGGTGACCCGGGAATCAAGGGGAAAGAAGGGCCACCGGGCGACCCTGGGCTTACTGGCGTCAGAGTGAGTGATGCAGATATGGTCAAACAATATCACACTCATACTTTACTTTATACTTCAAAACACATACTGCATGCTGGGTTTTCAGCTAGTAAATAAAACAACAGTACTAATTGGGGGAGATTGGGGTTGTCCCATAATAAAGGCATTGCCCAGAAAAACTAAAAAATTAGGCAATCTTAAAATGTACATATACATAAAGATTTAATATTTCTGAATAATATATATATATTTTTTTAAATCTGGTAGGTAGCCTTTGTAACAGTGTTGGACCATTAATGCGCTTTGGATTATGATCAGTAAAACCTTTTTTTTTTTTTTTTTGCATATTACAAATGTCATCTATCAAAAAAAACAATGGCGTTTTGTAGAAAAATTCATAACATGAGACAAATCAGTTATGCATAAAAATGACAGAGAAAACTTTGACCCTTCTGGAAATTTATTATATGGGGAAAAAACGGTTATTTTAGTATTATTTATAATAGCATTGATTTATATAGCATTTTGAATTTGCTTTTATATATTATTAACTTTTTTTTTTTTTTTTACACTTTAATTTTTAATTTTCGAATTTAGAATTATAATTTTTAAATTTTAGCCTGTTTATTTAATATTTATATTTTAAATTAAAATTTTGATTTTATCGTAAGTTTTAGTCATTTTTATATAATTTTGTATACATTTATATATAATTTTGCATTTAGTAATAATTTTGTTTTAGTAATTAAAGTAACCTCAACTTACATTGTTTTAGTTAGTTTTTAGTTTTCTAAGATTAATTATATATTATATTATATTATATTATATTTTACTTAAGCTTTATTTCAGGTAACATAAACTTTTTAATAGTTTTAGTTGTTTTAATAATAACAGATTTTTTTTTTTTTTTTTTTTTGCGAAATGATGGTGGGGGTTGTTTACGTTGCTTTTCCTCGCTTTCCCTCATTTTTGCATGCGTGTTTTAGGGTCCTGAAGGAAAACCTGGTAAAAATGGTGAGAGAGGGAAGCCAGGGTTTAAGGTAAGACATTCCAGTTCAAGATAACATTTAGTTTGGTTGAAGTTATTTAATTATCTTTAATCTATTAAGCACAGTATTGACTGTACTTTCACATTGCCTGCAGGGTGCCAAAGGTAACATCGGCCACCTGGGAGAGACTGGAGCCATGGGAAAGATCGGACCAATCGGAACCACCGGACCAAAGGGCTCCCGAGGAACCATCGGACATGTGGTAAACCGATACATACATTCTTATTTAGTTCAATTGAACTGACAGTGCTTTTTACCTGCACAAGAAACATGTCTGCCTCACCTTCTCTCTCATCTTTATGTCACTGTTGTTTCCATGCAATTTGCTACAAATTGCAATAAATTTGACATTGACTTTGACTTTCTCGCTGTGTCTCAGGGCGCTCCCGGGCGTATGGGGATGCAGGGTGATCCGGGCATATCAGGATATGAGGTGAGTGCAAAAACAAGTGCAAACCAGTGTTAATTTTGGCAGGCAATTTTGATTTAGTCTTAGTCTTTATCTTGAGACGAAAATGCTTAATAGTCTTAGTCACATTTTAGTCAT
>JAFVLL020025538.1:0-33660 GCA_021397915.2 Tor tambroides | reverse complement strand
GCGTTTATCACTGAAAAGAGCAAATAAAAATAGCGTCACTTCTGATATCCACTATACATATTAGTTGTAGTAGCAAATGTAATGTATTTTGTCTACGAAATCGTGCAAAGCAAAGGGGAACTTACCTCTTAACAAGATGGATGAAAGTCCCTGCGTGCTCACTGCAGTTTACAAAAATACTGGATAGTAATGTTTTATTTCCTTCGAGTAATAAATACAGTAAAATGCCGTTATATTGTGTCTACGTCATTTCGCAAAAACGAAAAAAACAGTATTGTACTGCTTTTGAACATAACAGGATTATACTGTTGAAATTCTGCCGTAAATTAACAGCAATTTTTAACAGTGCATGAAGCATTGTAAATGACACACACTACCAGTCAAAAGTTTTTGAACAGTAAGATTTTTAATGTTTTAAAAAGTCTCTTCTACTCACCAAGCCTGCATTTATTTGATCTAAAGTACAGCAAAAACAGTATCATTTTGAAATGTTTTTACTATTTAAAATAACTATTTGTATTTGAATATATTTTAAAATGTAATTTATTCCTGTGATTTCAAAGCTGAATTTTTAGTTTATCTCACACACACACACACACACACACACACACTTTTATATTTTATATACAAATATTTAAGCATTTTGCAGTGCTTCATTGGAGTGGGTTGAGCTAAAGATCTCTTTTGACTGTGTCTCTTTGAGTGGTGGACTTTTTTTGTAGAGCATCATAGGTAATGTAGTTTCAATGAGAGCTCACAACAGGTCTGTCTTTAGTGATTCATCAGGTATTGTTATGGAGTTTTTACTTCCAGAACTGAGTGTTGCACTCAATTAAACATTAATGCTTAGAATTTAATGCATGATATAGTTGCAAAAATGATCTGTTTGAAGCTCAACATGAGTTATGAGTCAGTTGTGTTATTTGTGTCCTCACCTGTTGACGTGAGATGAGAAGTGATGGGACAGACAGAGCTGACATATGAGGTGAAGTAATGCGAGACGTGGCCTTCAGACCTGGCCTCTGCCTGACTTCAGCTCAAACACAGATATGATGAGACATTACAGGTCTCTGAAGGGGAATTCAGACAGATATGCTGCAACTAAAGAGGGTTTGCAGTCAATTCTGGGAACTGAGACTAACCTAGGTTGAGAAACAGCTTCTAGTTGTGTGTTCCTGTAATAGTAGTAGTAGTAGTAGTAGTAGTAATAATAATAATAATAATAATAATAATAATAATAATTGTTATAATAATAATAATAATAATAATAATAATAATAATAATAATAAATTATTATTATTATTATTATTATATTTCTCCTAAGCAGTTTCTGAAGATTCTAAGACATTGTTTATACTTTAATTAAATGAAAAGACCAATAATAGTAGTAGTAGTAGTAGTAGTAGTAGTAGTCGTAGTAGTAGTAGTAGTAAAATAATTAATTATAATTATATAATAATTAATTATTTTACTTATTATTATTATTATTATTATTATTATTAATCATCATCATTTTTCATTAGGAATTTAAAGAGAAAATTTTGAGATGTTTGTACTTTAATGAAATTTAATGGAATTTTTGAAACAGCAACCTGTGAGAATAAAATAGTTAAATTAAAATAAAATAAAAATCAAGAGAAAATCCAGAGACCTTGTTTATAGCTTAATGAAATGAGCTTTGAAAGAGCAGCTTGTGAGCAATAAGAATTTAATTTTGCGTTGGGCATTTGAGGGAATCGCTGGGAAAACGACTTTGATCTACATCAGTTGGTGTCACGGGGCACATTTGATGACTGTGTGGAGTTATTATCTCCCTGATGGACATCTGAAACGTGTTGCAGGAAATTTGTCAAACATGAGAGATTTCAGGAGAATTACAGCTGCTTTATCCTGTTTCTCTCTCATTTCCCTTTCCATCTGATGTCTTTCACTGAGAAATCTCATCACAGATAATAGAAAGATCTCGCAGGATGGTTTAATGTGAGAATCAGTCACTCTGTAATCATATTTCTGTTCGCTCTGTGATGTTCAGATGTGTTGTTCTAGTTTTATGGTATCCACCGTTGCATTAATCTTCAAAGTTGAAAACAATCAATGGAAATGATGTGAGCTTGAGGGCTAAAATCCACATGAAAGTATTATAGTTCATCGACTGACACAATTTCTTCTTCACGATTCATTTCACTCCATCATATTTCAAGCGGTCTATAAGTGACTTTTTAAATATCTATGGAAATTGCAGGGATGTATTTTTATAAATCTCATTTGTTCTATCAGTTTTGCTGTGCAAGCGAATTTGCAATTAGTTTTTTCAGCATGCACACAATAATGAACAACGCTTGCTTGTTTGCCTGGATGCTCAAGGGGGAAAATAGCTTGCTATTAAGATGATAGTAATATGATGCAGTTAAAATACCTCAGGTTTAATTGTGTCTCGCAGCATCTATATGCTAAACTCGCTGCTGAAACTTCATCTTGTGTGCGTTTGACAGCCGAATGTCAGACTGATGTGATGATGGAGACATGACAGGCGTCGGCTGATTAATGCTGATACACGCAGCTGAAGCCACTGGAAGAAGTTCAGTTCTCGTTCAGAGGATATTTTCAGCTTGAGTTCATGTGTAATAATTCTGTACAGACTGGGTTTAGTCTAATGCACTTTGGATATTGAACTAATATTAATAGTGCCAAAAGCAATATAATTAATTTAATTTGCACGTGTGTGTGTATGTGTGTTTGCAACTACTTAACCATATCTTGTGGACAATTTTGCACTCAGAAGTGAGTAAAACTTGATAAAACCTCTATTTGGGAATGTCCTCATTTGTAAAAATGGTATAAAAATAAATAAAATAAGGATTTTATTTTATATATTAAATAAACGTTCTTACAAATATCATTGTATATTTCTATATAATTATATATAATTTGATATATATATATATATATATATATATATATATATATATTTATACTTTTAAGTATACTTCAAATATATGTATATGTGTAGGAATAATAATAATAATAATAATAATAATAATTTATTATACAATATTGTAATTTGATATTATATTAAGCTGTAAACTTTTATTAATAACAATAATTACAATAAGCTGGTTTTTGGCAAACAACAATTCTGACTAAACTTTACAATTTCAGTTGTTTGTATTTTATTTAAAATACATTTACATTAATTTCAATTGGTCTGTAGTTAATTGTGTATATATCAGGCTTCAAATGCAACTTATTCAATCAGATTTCAGAGATAAAAATCAAGAAAAAAATGACACTAAATTGCTGTCAATTAATGCAGTTAACACACTCAGGACACAAAGTTAAACTGCAAATGTGTTGAAATTGCAAGCTTTTCATAAATATTGCTAACATTTCAAAAATAATCTTTAGTTGCTTTAATTTATAATTATTTGATATCTTTTTCACGTCACAGGTGTTACACTGTAAAAAGGTGTACAGTTTACTGTGAAACAACTGTAACAATTTAAAAAAATTAACACAAGTGAATTAAAAGTGAAATTCAGAAGTAGAAAGACAAGTGGTATTTTCTTGAAAAATCTACTCTAATGTTTTATTTGCAACTTGTTTTCACACAGTGTATTTATTTATTGCAATTGAAATGCAAGCAGAGTCTGAAGTCTGTGTTTTCTAAAGCATTATAAGCATTGATCTCTGCGGCTGCTTGATTTCCAGCACATCTATCATGTGCCTGAGGACTGTGGTTTTCTGCGGCCGCAGCGGCGACTCCCTGAGCTGCACTTCATTTTCCCAGCAGCGTCTGGATCAAAGCGCCTCCACATTAACGAAGATGAATCATCCAATACCATCGATCAATGACTGTGACACTGTATCTGGGGCAGAAAGTCTCTGGCTGAGATGAAGTTATAAACGCTCGTGTCGTCACTCCGGTTAAATCGCCTCGCGGGATATTATTTGAAGCGAACGCATTTGATTCTGCTTTCTCCCATGTTTTGAGACCGAAAGCAGCGACTGCTGTCCTACATTCTCCTCCAGTTGATTTGGTTTTCTGAGAGGACGATGATAAGCAGGAAAATCGGGATCAAAGACGCTGTGGCCCGATGTCTTGGAAAAGTAATTCAGTAGGCGTGTCAATTGCTTCCCAAATTTCTAAGATGCTCCATCTCCGTTTTGGTTCGCTGTAATCTCATTAGCCCACTTAGAGGAATTCAGCACATAAATTTCTCTGGCTATGCAAACGGCCCACATTTAAGCTGTAATGATCTCTAATTACCTCTCGTGAGCAGGAGAGACATCGTAAGGCATATTCAGTCAATGCATAAGCATAATGGGTTTTTGCCAGTTGAAATTAAATGTAATATTCATAGCATTGTGAAGAGCTTAGGTCAAGATGTATAACTTTGTGTTGGGTGAAATTTCAGGATGTTATTGACATAAATGGATGGTTTTAAGAGCATCAAAGGAATTTTTGCATCAAATTATGAGTCATTTACTAAAATTGCAGCTAGTTTTTTGAATAGGAAAATCGTGAACTGATTCATCAGCATATGCCAATAAGTGTATCCTACAAGTGCTAATGTCTTGTTTTTAAGTATTATTTTAAGCAATTTTGAGAAAAATATTGTGCAAAATGATTACATTTTACTACAAAAATTTCTAAACATACTTGAAATGTACTTGAAATAAAATAAAATAAAATAATTTTTCGTATTTACCCTTTATATTTCTCACCCTTTCAAAAAAAATGTTGTTTTTATATAGATATTATTATAGATTTTTATTAGGGCTGTCAACGTTAACGCGTTAACGCATGTGATTAATCTAAAAATTTTAACACGTTAATATTTTTTTAACGCAAATTAATCGTTTGATAGGGTTTGACCCCAACTTCTTGCCGTCATTGCAGCGTGGAAGGTTATCTATCATTGTGTGATAAGGTTACAGCAGTGTTGCCAGGGTCACGGTTTTCCCGCACAATTGGGCTATTTTGAAAATGCAGTCACGGGAAAAATTACAGAGCCGTGGGTTGCGGTTTTTTGGGCTACTTTTATAATGTCCCGCGGCCGCTCAAAGTGTATATAGACAAATAAAAATAAAAATAGATCCTTTCACTAATGTGTGTTATACTTGGAACGTATACCTGGCAACTTAAGAACGGAGACATCACAAACACAGCAGAAATAAACATGACAACAGCCACTATAGATTATATAAGATAAACACACGATTACGATAGGATATGGTTTGTATGTGATTTTCTTGAGATTTGGATATTTTCATAACAATAATGAATGTGTACATCTGAAATGCTAATTTGTACAGCAATAAAAACGCTATAAATAGCATATTTCAACAACCAAATTCCACGTGATCACAAAAGGAAGTTATTACAAACACTCGATGGTGGTTTAAAGTGAGTTCTGAGTAAAAGTGCACTATTAATCTCAGAAATTGTCTTATGTAGCATGATGCTAATGTTAGCTCTAATGCAGCTGCAGAACAGGTCCAATTCTTCTTCATAATGCATTTTGTCATAATACTTCACGTAAGGTCACAAGAAAATGTTTTGTTGTATTTATTTAGAAATACTTGTGATAATAGTTGGGTAAATGTATTCTGGGATTGAAGCGATGTGGCTTGGTAAACGTTTTATTGGCAGTATAAAGGCTGATAATGGCTGAATAAAAACAGAAGAATAATGATAAAAGAATAATAAGGATTATGTCTCATACCTGGCGGAGATGTGATAGGTTCTGTTTCCTTAAACTAGTTTGTCATGCATTTCTTTATTTCAACACATTTACAGGTAAATCCTAGTATTTTAAATTTGAGATTAATTGTGATTAATCACAGTCCATGACTGTGATTAACGCGATTACATTTTTTAATCGATTGACAGCACTAATTTTTATTAATGTTTTGTAGCAGTTTTTATGTTTTTCTTGTTCATTTTAATTTGAGACTTCACAGACTCAATAGAGGTTGTGTTTGTGAGATATATGTGTGTCTGTATGGTTTTTCTTAATTGTATTATATATATGATGTGTCAAATATGGTCTGTTCTAAATCATTATTAGGTGTGATGTTATGTAGTAACTCTGTAAATATAATGTGAGTCTAAATGGAGACCTGATCTGTGATAATTAGCCACACGTGTGATTTTAAGATGCTGTCAGAAATGAGCTCATTACAGTAATTAAGCAGCCAGAGCTCATCTCTGAACAAGAGCAGCCTTATGTTCCCCTCTCTGCTGAAGATGGGGAAGCTTATGATCTCTTTCAAGTCATTTCACACATTAATATTTTGTGGGAGATTTCAAAGACGCAATAGAGATTATATTTGCGAGAAAAGCTACATTTGAACTTCGACCTTGATGATTGCGCTCTTATATTTAGAATATTTTATTGCGCAGTTTCAGTGGGGATATTCAAATAACCAGACTTTTAAAGCCAATGTCTTGCATAAATGTATTACATAACATGCACTTAATACATAATGCAAATGCTTCTGCGTTCAAGACATAAGCTGAGAAACTGAGAAATAAAATATATTCTGTGAAGTCTGTAGACGCAACATTGCACAATATTAATTTCAAGTTTTATTAACAAGTATTAATGGTATTAATGTATCATGCGGTTTTGCTTCTCTGTTAAACTGCACTCGATTTAAAGGAGTAGTTTACTCAAAAAAGAAAATTAGCTTAAAACATACTCACCCCCAGGCCATCCAAGATGTAGATGAGTTTGTTTCTTCATCAGATTTGGAGAAATGTGTCATTGCATCAGTGTCTCACCAATGGATCCTCTGCAGTGAATGGGTGCCGTCAGAATGAGAGTCCAAACAGCTGATAAAAACATCACAATAATCCACAAGTAATCCACACCACATTAAAAAGGTCTTAATGATGGATTTGTTTCAGCTTTTGTCTTCTCCAGATGTTAACTGATGGACTGGAGTGGTGTGGATTATTGTGATGTTTTTATCAGCTGTTTGGACTCTCATTCTGACGGCACCCATTTACTGCAGAAGATCCATTGCTGAGACACTGATGCAATGACACATTTCTCCAAATCTGATGAAGAAACAAACTCATCTACAACTTGGATGGCCTGAGGGTGAGCACATTTTCAGCAAATGTTCATTTTTGACTAAACTATTCCTTTAAGCATGCATAGATATTTTTACTTGAAACACAGACAAAAATACTGGTTGCCAGTTATTTTTTGCAGTGCTTATTCTGGGAAAGCACATTTAGATTCTTCTATCAGTTTTATCAGAATATTTTGCTGCTTGTTGGAAACAAGTCAAAAAAAAAAAGAAACTAAGTTGCATTGATATTTTTATATATACTGAACAAAATTATAAATGCAACACTTTTGTTTTTGCCCCCATTTTTCAGTAGCTGAACTCAAAGATCTAAGACTTTCTAAAAAAAAAATAAAAAACTGCATAATTTTAGAGTGGCCTTTTATTGTGGCCAGCCTAAGGCACACCTGTGCAATAATCATGCTGTCTAATCAGCATCTTGATATGCCACACCTGTGAGGTGAATGGATTATCTCGGCAAAGGACGAGTGCTCACTAACACAGATTTAGACAGATTTGTGAACAATATTTGAGAGAAATAGGCCTTTTGTGTACATAGAAAAAGTCTTAGATCTTTGAGTTCAGCTCATGAAAAATCGGGGCAAAAGTGTTGTGTTTATAATTTTGTTCAGTGTAGTTGCTTATACTTCTCAAAACTGCATAAAAGTATCAGCATCACATATGAGGTCCATCTACGTGGACTGAAGATGCTAATATCAGCACTCACTAGCTCTTAGATTCTTTTCTTAGACACTCTCACACGCACATTTGTTGGATAATATTCCCTTGAGTTATTACGAGAAGCCATAACGTGATGTTCAAAGCGCTCTGAAACAACATTCAGACAACACTCCATCAGGTTTGTGCCTGAGAAGGAACATGATTCACTCACTTCCTACTTTTCATTTGCATACAGCGCGGTGTTATTTGCATAGCGGCAGTGTTGGTAATTTGCATGCGAGGCAGAGACGCAGGGAGTCGCTTCTCTGAGGTGATGCGCTCATGCCTCATGCAACTTTTCCCCATTTGTCTACAGCACTCGAAACAAACGCCTGTGATGATGGGGAATGCGGACTAGCTTAACTTACTCTTCATGTCTCTTTAGCTCCTTGCATACATTAAAAATGGTTCGTTATAGGTGACTAAAATTATCCTAAAGCCAATCTTTAAACGTGGACTGTTCCTGCATGTTGTGCTTTGGATTCTAGTACGCTGCGTCCTGTGGGACAGAAAATCACAAACAAGATCTTGATTTCGTGTTTCTCCTAGACAGCAAGAAGATTACATGGAGAGCAAACTCTCCTGGGAAATCTCCTCAGAGGAGATCTCAACTGTGTCTCAAACTGTGCTCAGATTTGCCTAGCTTTACAAAAACGGAAGTATATTTCAAGTGTTTTTAATTAGGTAAAGTTCAAGCATATTTCCCAAGAATACTTTACGTAGTATGCTAATTTCAACATTCAAGTAGTGTACTTGTATGTGTGCTATTTCAATACATCTTTGTACTAATCTAGCCTGTAAAAGTAAATATTTAAGTGTATTTTAAGTGTAGACATTGTATGGTGTTTCTTTAGTATTGCAACAGCAGCTTTATGTATACCATTACTTTCCTTCAAGTTAATTTAATCTATGTTCAAGTATATTTTCCAAGTATACTTTATGTAGTGTATTAATGTCAGTATAGTAATAGTATACTTGTATGTGTACTATTTCAATTCATTTTGGGACTAAATCGGCCTAATTTTAGTCTATAAAGGTAAACATTTAAGTGCATTTTAAGTGTCAATTTTGAGTACACAGTTTACATCTAAGTATTTATTTAGTATTGCAACAATACTGCAAGTTAACTTTATGAATACTATTAGTTTATCAAGTAAACTTAAGCTAAGATCAAGTATATTTTCCGAGTATATACTGTATTTAGTATACTAATAGCAATGTAGTAGTACTATTTCAATACTTCTTGGGACTAAATTTGCCCACATTTAGTCTGTAAAAGTAAACATGTAAGTGTATTTTAAGTGTAAATTTTGAGTATATAGTTAACATCTAATTATTTCTTTAGTATTGCAACAAATACTACAAGTTAACTTTATGTATATACTGTTAGTTTACTTAAGAAAACTTAGGTTCAAGTATATTTTCCAAGTATACTTTGTGTAATATACTAATATCATATGTTATTAGTATACTAACAGAATCTACTTGTATGTGTATTATTTCAATACTTCTTAGGCCTAAATCAGACCACTTTTAGTTTATAAAAGTAAGCATTTATTTTTATTTTAAGTGTAACATTATTAAACTTTAAGTACATAGTTTACAGCAAAACGTTTCATAAGTATTGCAACTATACTACAAATTAACTTTTGGTCTACTGATAGTTTACTAGTTATATGCATACTACTGGTCATCATTTTAGTTTATGAAAATACACTTTGAAGAATGCTCTCAGTAAACTACCAGTTTAATTATAATATTATTGAACACATTTTTTAGTGTACTTAAAGTAAAAAGACCCTATATAAGCAGTAAACTATAAATATGATGTTAGGTTACTTAAAGAAAACTCACAAGTATACTTGAAGAACAAAAGTATTAAACTAGTTGCTGAGAGTATTCTTAAAAGTGTACTTTTGAAAACTAAAATGGGTTAGAAGTATGTAACTTACAGTATACTAAAGAAAAAGTTAGATGTAAACTAGTGTTGTGCTCAAAGTGTACTACTGGAGCACTTAGAGTACACTTAAATGTATAATTTTTATTAAATTAATGATTTTTTTTTTAAAACTAGTTATTGTTATCACTAGAACTTGCTGTTATTACCAGAACAAAATGATTTGAATTTTGGTCATTTTTAACTTTTTTTTTTTTTTTTTTTTTCTCCCTGGTCTGTTGCATCACATTCTGGCCTAACAGTGCTAATTAATGCCGGTTGAATTATCTGAGAGTAATTTATCTCCTGTTCTTTTCCACATTATTCTTTTCTCTTCAGTGAAATTCTGCCATCCTACTAACATCCACCAAAAAAAGGTCTCGGCTCCGCTGTAGACTCAAAATTTTAGAGACGCTCTCCTGAGAGATCCCTTTACAGCCCCTTGACCAGCTATTGAAGCTAAAACTTCATTAGACACTTCAAGTATGATTATTGCCAGCCCTCTTGAAAAGGAGTTCATGTTTTGTGCTTCTGAAAGGCTTTTCTAGATCTTTCCGACTCGCTGGAAAAGTCTGCTAATAACCCCTCGCTTAAGTGCGGCCCTCAGAGATGAAATCGGCATGCGGCACAGTGATATTAGGTGCTGGAGAATGCGGGCAAACGCAATGCTTTTATGGAGTGAAAAGTGGTGAGAGTAGGGTGGTTAACTGGGTTTGATGATTCTAATGGAGTGAGATTAGTGACATTTAGTTGTGTGCAGCGGTTTCTGAGAAATATTCTTACAGGCATCAACACTAAAGCTCCCAAACTGACGACGAGTGAAGAAGTGCATCGTTTCTCTTGAGGTTCAGCAGGTTTAATGTGCATGCAGTTTATACAGCAAAATATCTTTATATACTGTATGTTGTTGTTCAGTTATGCATATTCAATACAACATATCTGTGATTTGCAAATATATAGAAAATAATTCAATGCAAAATCTCATGATTGCTCAGTCAGATCAAGAAAGCTCAGACTCAACACAGATCAATATTTTATGTCCGTTTATTTATTTATTTGATAAATAGTCATGCAACAAGCATAATAATACACAGACAGACGGTCATTATCATGAAATAAATCCAGAAACATTGATCAGGATCTCAATGTGAAGCGGAGATTGAGTTCACTGCACTCTCGTTCTGTCATATAATAAAATAATTACTCATATCAATATTTCACATGCATTTTTTTATTTATTAGAGAGCAGATGATGTTTTGTGTACTGATCACTGTTTAGGTGTGTGTGTGTAAATAAATAAAATTATATATAAAATGTTTTTTTTCTAAATCCGTTATGATATTTAAGCACTTAGTTTTAGTAAGCAGATAAATTACGTTTTATGTGTAATTTAAGAAGTCATACATTTATTTGTACAAATTATATGTAAACTAATACAGCCTTTTATGTGAAATACTATAATATTAGACCGAATGATATATGCATTTCCTTCAGACATCCAGATAGATTGCAGTTATTTTAGAAATTGCTTAATGTGTGTCATTAAATACATGCATTCTGTAATGTATGTCCTTAAGTAAATGCCATAATTGTTCTGAGAATATACAGAATGTGAATTTACTTCAGAGACTCTTAAGAGATGATGCATAAACATGCATTAAAACATTTCCCCTTGTGTTTTAATGCTCATGATATAGTGGACTGTTACTGGGGTCTTTGTGCTGATAAATATAGACTGTATTTGGAGGATCAGCTTTACTCTACTAAACTTTGTTATTCATTTATAGAAAGTTTATGGCATGGTGCTGTTCAAGCAGTTCTAATTAATGTTAGCAGTAAACGTGAGTGTGAGTAAATCTGGTTTAGTGGTGTATTTGAACTAATCTGAGACCTTTTCTTTAGCTAACAAAAATATTGTGTTTGAAGTAGGGCTTGGTTTCTTGATTTTCATCCACGGAAAGATGTCAGTAAAACAACTTGAAAACAATAATTTCACGTAATGTCATATTTTTGATATGTAATTTTGATAAATAAATGCAGTGTATTACATATATTATATTATATTATATTATATTACATTATATTTCAACAACCTGGAGTAAAAACATAAGTTATTATAATACATTTTTATTATTATTATTTTTTTTTCGTTATAAAAACTGCTTAATGTGTAATTGAGATGTTGGTTTGCAAATCACTTTAATATTGTAATGTAGCAATTGACAGGGTTTATTGTATAGTTTACAGTGTTAATTGAGCGAGAAAATGATTTTTGAGAAAACAGTCAACATGATGAATGATTATAGGTATTTTACCTGTTTGGTTAATAATTCTGGATACCTTGTTATCGGAATAATTTAAATTTTTAGAATACACATTAGCTTATTTTCCATCAACCGGTTAAAATTTACAACAATGCATAAAAATTTGGTCTAATTTTTGCAATGGTTTGAACAAAAATGGCAAATGGGTAGGGCTGGTCCGAATACTATTTTTTGAGCTTCGAAGCTTCGGTAGTAATCAACACCGAATATTCGAAGCTTCGGAGGGAGGGGCTGAACATATTCTTCTCTGTAATTAAAGCAGGAATCTCTGTGCATCTGTCTGTCTGATTGCATTTTTATTACGTCGAGAACCGTTCATCCAATGACTTCACGCGTGGCGGGTGTGTTGCTGTGGACACAAAGGAGTGCAGTGTTGCATTTTGGTGCAATATGGACAGGCGACACGTTCAGAATTAATAAACTTTTAATAAACTACAGAACAGCGCGAGCCGGAAGCGGCGCGCTTCACGCGGGCAGGGCTTCTATGCTTCGAGAACGGACACTGCACTAGTGATACAAGACACACACAGGTCTGTTAAGAGCAATACTTTTAATAAGGCAGCCCAGTGCTTAATTTGTAAATTGAGAGGTCCCGGAATAAAGCGGGGTAACGGATCCGGCATGTGATTAGAGGAGGGAGAGGACCAATCTTTAGTGATTGAAAGCGTGCATCAGTTGCTTTTATAGGGTTCGTACTGTCATGAAAAACCTTGGAAAAGCTATGAAATTTTAAAACAGCAATTTCCAGGCCTGGAAAAGTTTAGTAAAAGTCATGGAATTTTATTTCACAAATCTCTGTACAATAGAGTTCAATTTAATCAGGTCCTGAATTTGTGTGTATATCGCATAGTTTTACTCATTCCCGCAGCTTTCGAGTTTATAATGAGGGAAATTCCTGCAAACATTTATTGAATATAGCATGTAGGTTAGATGAGTAAATCAGTCATTTTAAAACAGCGTGATTCAGCTGTACCGCGTCTTCTCTCTTTCACTCTCTCAAAGCGGCTTCACATCAGCTCATCTCGTCTGCACTACAAGAGCTACTGCACGCTGACTCAAGACTTTCGCTCGCATCTCAGGACTGTTGACAGAAAGAAAACGCATGCATCGCATTCGGTTTTGTGGTAGCAGAGGGTCCGTTCACATGTCGCGTCTTTTGCGCGCTTAAGTTCATTATTTCAAATGTAGATGTGCGGCAAGCGCGCTCATAATAGAGGATTTTTCGTGAAATATATGCATGCTATAGGTCAGCACGAACGTCTTTCATTGGCGAACGGTCTGTTGCTGGTGCAGATGTTCAGCCAGGCGGACAAGTTGAGAACCGTTTCGCGGGGGATGCCAGGTGTTCGAGAGAGAAAAAAAAAAAAGAAGAAAAAAAAGGATATTCGAATCTCAAAATTGAAAATCGAATGCCAACCCACCGAACGAATATTCGAATAATCGAATATTCTGGTCCAGCCCTACAAATGGGCAGAATGAAAATGAAAATCCACTGTCTGTCAGCAGGTGGCGCTTATGAAACAGCAGAAACAGAGCTGTTAAACACTGCTTAATTAGGCAGTATATGGAGGGAAGATAAAGTAAATGCCATCAAAATTTGCTTAATGTTAGACAGTATTTATGTGAGTTTTTTTTTTTAATTTACAGAAATCAAATACGGTTTTAATGATCATTTAAAATATTAAACATCAATACTAACCGTTGAGAATTTCAACATTTTTTTTTTCATCAAACTGTAACCATTTCATCCCTATTTATAACCCTAAAAATAGAGTCAATTTGGTGACCCATTGTAAATCTTTAGCGACCCCTAGGTTGGGAACCACTGAGCCAGACGAACATCCAACTAAGACATTTCAGGAAAAAACGTTCCATGAATGACGTATAGACGGTTTCAACGGCAACAACATAAACAAACGTTACTGTGCATGCGCGCTTTTGTGGCCCTAACTTAACTTCCGGTAGAAATCCAAATAGAAGCAATAACAACAGCTAAGTCCCTCTAGAGTAGATTATTTTTTGATAACAAGCAAAATATGTTTGCTGCGTAAATCAGACGGACTTCTTAAAAATGCAAATTCATTCTCTGCCAACAGGAGGCGCTTTAATAAAGCGGGAGAACTAGAAGTTTCCCCGGTAACGGCTGTTGCCCTGTACACAAAGCAGCGCTGAGCTTACAAACGCTGCTTTATCAGGCATATAACATGCAAGGTGAAATGAAAATGACATCGAACATTTTCTAAAGACAGTCTCCCTTCAGAAATACAGTGATATAAAAACTTCCGTGCCTCGTTTTGATTTTTAAACGTGCATTACGTGCTCATGTTTATTCAATGAAGAAAATCTGTCAGTTTTGATATCATGGTGGGTCGCCACAAATAAATAAATGTATGGGAAACACATCCCACAGCACAACAACCTGAGCCCAACCTCATTACTCATCACTTTAACTTTAACTGCGTTTGTAGTCAGCAGCACTAGCCAGAATGATAAACAAACACAGACCGGAAGTTAACTTCGGGCCAGGCGCGTGCTCCCGATGAAACCGTCTATAAAAATGTTTTTATGCCACTGTTTTGAGAACATTAAGTAGCAGATAACTTTAAACAAGTGTTCTATTAATGTTACTGGAAGAACATTTGTTTATAACCTTGCCAGAACGTTCTGAGAACGTTTCCTGTTAGCTGGGTTTGTGTCTGTCAGTCTTCAGCCGCCTTTATCTGTTGTTATGAATAAATTCAGCAAGACTGATACAAGATAAACGAGTTTGGACTTGAATGAGTAACACTAATTCTTTCTCTTCTCTTTCTCTTTCATGTTCGGTGCTCGTCTTAATTGCCGCCACAGGTAAGTCAGCGCTTGTTCACTTATGATTCACATCATAACTTGGCCTAATGATGACTACCTAAAGAACAGAACAACATTTGTTGAGTGAACTCGGTAAAAAACGAGCAAAGAAAAATGAAGATGAATGTGTGGGATCTGAGATAATGTGTTTTAGATGTGTTTGTTCTCGGCTTGACGTTGAGTGATTTTGGTGTTCATAAATCATGGAGGGCTTTGAGTGAGAGACGTGTAGAGCTGCCCATGTTCACTGATCAGGGAACTCAAGGGCTTGTGAAGAAACAAACAAACGAGTCCGTCTCTGTCGTCTAATTCGACGCGCATCTTTACATTTTGATGTGTGTTTCTGCTCGCTTCTAGCTTCATGTTGTCTGTGAATAACTGTGTATCTGGCTGTAAGTGTGAGGTACAAAGCAGAAGGGAAAGTGGGTTAGTCTATATTGTGCTGTAAATTGGATTTGAGAAATAACTCTTGAAAAGAGGTCACAAGATTTTACTGTACATCCCGTATCACTGAAAGTGCTGAAGATAGGGAGTCTCACTGTCTTTTACTGACCTGTGCTTAGGAAGGATTTCTTTTGAGTTTCTTCATCTTGTATTTCTATCATCTTATATTTTTCCGAAATCATAAATGAAATCAAAACAAATTCTTTTGTAATGCATTTTTGACTCAGAATCAGAATTGAGTTCATAAATATGAATGATTTATTGGTGCAAAAGATTCTAAAGCATGTTTGTCTTTGTAATCTTTCATCAAAATGATCCTTTCATCCTTCCAGTGTTTTCTGATTTGATTATGATTCACTTTGAATTCTGATTTGATTCCATTGTGATGTGTTTATTTCATTTTAGTCCTTTTTGTGTGCATATGAAAGAAATTCTTCCTTTGCTTATGCTGTAAATAGTTTCACACTGCTTTAAGCTTGTCTTTTTGAGCTGTTTATTGAAAGTGTGTTTCTGGAACTGGGCTACACTGGTTTTGATTTGGTGAGGATTTGGACTGACTTAAACTGAGTGAAATATATTCAGGGTTAATAAAGCAGCAGCGAGGGCATTAACGATTGATTTTAATAATTTAATTTAATTTAATGTTTTTATTTTGTTTTATGTATTTATTTATTATGTATTTTTTTTGATTTATGGCTGGATGTTTGGAGCAGAGACCATCTGTATTCCAGCATCAGGTTTGTGTCTCATTTAGAATTAAATTTATAATTGATTCAGTTCCTGAGTTTGAATTGAATTTGAATTGATTTTAATTATTGTAACATAATCTAGAATTGTAGTTTTGAGTTTTTAAGTTTCCAGACACATTAGATACTTTTAATAATAATATTCTATAAATATATTTAAATCGTATAATAATGAATAAATTATTTTGTATTTTAATAATATTTTATATGTAAAATAATATTCTTATTTTTATTTAATATTTAATGAAAAATTGCAGTATGATTTATAATAATAAATATATTGTATTGTATTGCATTTTTTATTTTGAATGGTGTTTAATATACCAACATTTATCCTGGTGGTATAAAATAATAATTCGATTCAAATTCACACCCATGAGTTGAAAGTGAAATGCATTCAGGGTTAATAAAGTAGCAGCGAGGACATTGACGATGGCTTTTAATAATTCAATCTATCAAGTGGTCAACAAGATATCTGTACAGACTTTAATACCATTTCCTGTCAAGAATTTATACTCCTCCGCTGTAATTTTTGCTTCCCAGGAGTAAGAAAGGTTAGCTTTTATCCCCAAAGATTGCACATTACCCTGTTAAGTGCCTTTTTTACCGCTTCCCTTCATCATTTGGCCTTAAACTTTGGAGTAGAAGTATAAAAAGGCTCTTTAAGTGTCTGGGCGTTTTGAAGGCTCTGATAATGGCCTCATCAGCTCCTCTATCTAACACGCTCAGACCTCGACTCTCCAGTGTGGTTTCTGGACCTTAACGATGCCAACTTTATATCGTAAAGAGTTCTTTAACATCGATATTAGGGAAGGTGGGAAATGAAATGAAAGTGTGTTTGGCAGGAGCTCTGCGTCATGAATGGAAATGTTGGCAGGCGACTTTCTGCCGTTTGCAAAGCGCTCCATTGCTTTCCGACAGACCTGCATTGATCAGACGTAACTCATATCTGCTTCCAGCACAAATGGCCCAAGAATTACCGACACTGAATTTTTTGATGGCAGATATCGTAGAGAGCAGGATAGCTGATATACGATATCAATTGCTGAAATTCAATTTATATTTATTTTATGTAATATTTACTATTTAATTTAGTTTAGTGCTGTCAAACGATTAATCGCATCCAAAATAAAAGTTTTTGTTAACATAATACATGTGTGTACTGTGTATATTTATTATGTGTGTATATATAAATACACACACATACAGTATATATTTAGAATTTTTTTTACATGTATATATTTATATTCATATAATTTACATTAGATATAAATATATTTAATATAAAAATGACATTTTTCAGAAATATATACATGCATGTGTGTATTTATATATACATAATAAATATACACACTACACACATATATTACGTAAACAAAAGCTTTTATTTTGGATGTGATTAATCGTGATTAATCGTTTGACAGCACTAATATTTAATACTGTATGAAAAAAATTAACTTGAACTTGATAAAAATAAATCTAAAATAAAGAGACTTGTTTAGATGGCAACTTCTTGGTTCTTTTATTTTATTATAGTATTTTTCACAAATAAAGAAACTGTATAAAATATGAATAAAAAGCATCTCACAGCTGATTTTGACAGTTTGCAAGATTAGTGAAATGAAGTGATTATTAGATATTCAAAGAGCTTGTTTAAATGAAATATGTACTGAATGTTGACGGTTGGTGTGAAGGTATTATATAGAAATAGGAGCAATCACTATAGTATTTTTATGTGTACCATATACTTTGTTTTAAAAGTAAAATATATATAGTATAATAATTTATTGGTCAGAACTGTTAAACAGAGACAATAAACTAATGAAGAAAGAGAACGAACTCCACTGCCATTCTCATTGCTGTCAAAATAAAAGTCCTGCATATTGCAGACAGCAAAAATTGCAAAAATTAATGCCAAATATCTGCCAATATATCGGTTGACCACTAAAAATTACACATTTTTTGTTCACAATTGTACAGTTCCATGAAAAAAAAAAAATAAATTCCACACATTTTTGTTTTTTCAATGTACTGATTTTAGGCATCTTTTGAGTCAGTACTTTGTTATTTGCGACTGGTTCATTTTTGAAATGGTATAGCGTTCAGCTCTGGTTATTTGATTTAATTGATTTAATAACTTCTAGTAAAAGTATTTTGCTGGTTGGACTTGACTTTTGCCTTTGATGTTCCCTCTAATGGCTTCATGTAAGAATATACAACCAATTTTCTTCATAAAAGCGTCTGTTTTAGGAAGGTTTTATGAAAGCAATATTCTGCCGTGAATCAAATTACACAAATTGCACAATGGGCAACGTGAGTTCAGCTCTGTTTTTTTGATTTAATAACTTCGAGTAGAGTATTTAGCTGGTTGGATTAAAAACGTCCTTGACTTTTCCCTTTGGTTTGATCTTATGGGTTCATGAAAGAGTATACGTCCGCTTGTCCTTGTTATAAAAGCTGTTTTAGGTTTTTTTCAAAACAATGTTCTGCTGCAGATGGTTTTCAGAGTCGCTTGGAGTTTTGGATGGAGTCTTTGAGGAGATAATAATGATCAGGACTCATTGATTCAGAATCGATGTTCAGGTGAAGGCTGATAAGAAGACGGGTAGCGATAAGGAAACAGCTTCGTCCAGACGGGAAGGACACTTCAAAGACACTTGAGGCTTTGGTTTCAATAGAATAGCGGATGATCTTCAATGCTTCATTACTTTTTCACAACAGAATTGGGCCGATAATGGAAACAGTGGTACTGTAGCAAAGCTGGCCGAGGCGTTTTATGTGTGCTTAAATCTTTGATATGTTCATCTGAAGAGTACATTGGAGCAAATCCAATTACATTCTCATCTAATTAAACTCACATATGTGCTGAAATATTGACGGCGCTGTAATAGCCGTGACCGTGTCTAACAGCATTACTATGGGTTTTCCCCGCAGGACTCGATTCAGCTCTGATTTGACAGTCTGACAGTTTGTCTTTTATTGGGTGCATTTAATGTTTGAACATGTTCTGGATTAATTAATGTGAACTGATTGGTTTATTGATTCCAGTAGGTCATCAAGCAGTTCATCTGAAAGCATTTGTGGCTGGATTTTTGTTTCAGTAGCATCAG
The DNA here is from genome assembly GCA_021397915.2 of Tor tambroides. NCBI lineage: Eukaryota > Metazoa > Chordata > Actinopteri > Cypriniformes > Cyprinidae > Tor > Tor tambroides. The sequence goes on along the minus strand of JAFVLL020025538.1, from coordinate 14,452 downwards.
GTCTGTACGTCATTTAGAACCGAATTGATCATTTGAATCAATTCCTGAATTACATTTAAATCAAAGTAACATAATCCAGAATTATAATTTGGGTTTAAGGAGAGAGAGAGAAAAAAAAAGTGTTTTGATTAATAATTATTTAATATGAATTACATCATCATCAGGCACAACATATGTGAATTTTCCAGAAGCATTAGATGGTCTTAATAATCAATTAATTTTTATTAAAATATTTAATTTATATATTTGAATATATTAAAATATTAGTAATATTCTATCTATTTATTTAAACACAAACCCCCCCAAAAAATCATGTTCTTGATAGGTTTGGTGAGATTCAGACAGTTATGGGATGAATATGATTCCAGAGAGGCACGTAAACGGAAACATAAAATTCTAAAATGAATTTTTAAAAAATGCAATATGAATTACTCATAAATCTTCATTCACAAAAAAAAAAAAATACATATTAATAACCAGTGCTCAAAATGCCATCTATTAAAATTTGTATACAATTTATATATTTGATAAATATATTGAGCTAGTATAATACTTAGTAAAATGATGTATTTCTTTTTTTTTTTTTTTTTAACAAAATATTAAAAATAAATATTGTATGTATAAAACAATATTATTATTTAATTATTTTGTATTTGTCACATATTATTTGGGCTTTTTCTAGAAACATTAGATGATATTAATAACATTTACTTTGTTAAACTCAAATTCACACATGAATATTATTAAAATCTGAATTTTGCACTATAGAATTAGTTATTTCATTTATTTTTGTTGACTGTTAAGCAACAAAGGCAAATTTGAGACTGGATTTATGGTGTTTTGTTGAACAAATGCAGCGTGCAGTAGGGAGTTTATTTGCAGATCACTTTTTTCCTCTTATACGTTTCTCTATGACGTAATTGAAAAGAATCAACAGCATTAAAAATGCAGGATTGTGGGAATGAGCAGGAAAACTTCAGGAGCGGGTGAAGTAAGAGCTAGAAAGATGGCACAAATGGGCCCCATGCAGCAGAAGCATCTGGAGGCTAACGGGAGGTTTTCAGCGATCTGGGACATTACAGTCCCCTCGGAGAGAAAAGATGGGAAACTCGCATGTACTTGAGAAAGAGGCAAATCGCTCTCGCGTGCATGCATTGCCACGGGCTTGAATGAATCACTTAGCCTCTCAAAAACCTCACAATGCCGTCAAATGGCCATTAATTCATTAATAATGCACAGCGGCTCAGATGGAGCTGTTACTGTAAGGTAACGTCTTGCGTGCTGGTCTCTGAAGGAAGAGCTTTGTCTCTGTCGTTTGCTGTATCGCTCATCTCGGATCAGTTCAGCTGGGACTGATTTCTGTGGCTTTGTTCTCAACAGCGTACTTGTATTTTAATTTACTTGAAGAAAATAACAAACTGAAATAAAAATGATTCAAAATAGACATATTTTAAAAAAATATTGAAATGACAAAAACACAAAATTACTAAAACTTACAATTAAAATGAAAACAGAACATATAAAAATAAAAACAGAATCAAAATATTAATAAAAAATATAATAGTATCTCAATAATAATAAAATATTTATATGCATGTGTTTTTGTAAGTCTGTTAATGTCTACATTTATGCATTTATCAAAAGCAGGTGAAGGTAAACATTTGATTTATGTACTGAAAAATTGGGAAAATCTTTCATTCATAATTTTAACAGACCGCTAAAAGTTAAGTTAAAAAACAAATAAAAATGTTTCCTAAATTCTAACTGCATGCAACTCACATGCAACATAATTATGTGTTGATAATATTGCATATTATATTATTTCTTTTTTTTTTGTTGCATAATGCATACTGTTTAGTATGTAATAAAACATCAGTCAGTAGTGCGAGATTATAGTTAACTAAAACTAAAACTGAAACTAAAATTAAAATTAAAACATTTTCTTTACTTGAAATACAAGTAAACATTTAATTTTACAAAAAAATAAATAAATAAATTCAGCTAGTTCGCCAAGGCAACATTTCTCATTTTAACTTGGTTTAACTTGATGTACTAAAATAAATAAAACTAAAACTGAAATGAAATAGACAATAAATAAATCAATAATACATACATTAAAAAGACAAAAGCACACTTTACTAAAATTAAAATGAAAAAAAAAAAAAAAATATATATATATATATATATATATAAAATATAAAAGACTGATTCAGAATATTAAAAAGTAGTAGTGTCTCACTGAGACTAAAATAACTCTGGTTGAGTGTAAATTTTACAGTAAGCAGTAAGCCAGTAGTTCATTGTGAACACAGCCTGTGGTGTTTTGTGAGATTTAAGAAGAGCATGTTGGTTCTCCGTCAGTGAAAAAGGTGAGATTTTACCCAGATCTCCCTGTGCACTCGCGGTCAGCCAGTATTAATGTGTTGAGAGCTCTAGTTGTGATCTTTTGTTCTCAGTGTGCTGAGAGAGATTACAGCTGAGGAGAAGATTTTTCCTGTCGTTTAAAGAGAATAGGAGATAAATGGGGAAGATCAGTTCGAGCGTGAGTCTTTTACCTCTTTTCAGGGTGTCGCTTTGTGCAGCGTTCACCCGAAGTGAGATTCATCCCTGGAGATAAGGAAATGGGACGAGCCACACAGCGTCTTTAAGGAGTATTACATCACAAAATGCTCGGGGGGTAATTGTAACTTTTTTGGGCTTTTTATTGGAAAAACTCAAAGTTGAGGATCTGGAATTGTTCAAACTAGATTTGAACCTTGTCTCTGTGAAGAATAACACTGATGTCTGTGTGCAAACTACTAGTCCATGCAGTCATTCAAAGTTTACCAGCATAAAAGGTTTACTTCATGTCAAAAAACCTGATTGTATGTATCTGGGTCAAGCTTCTCAAAAATGATTAGGAGATTATATTTTGGGAGAGAAAAAAAAAATCAATATTTATATTTTTCATAGTGTTAGGATTATTTATTTATGTTTTGCTTGTTAATTTATTAATTTTCTATTATACACATTAAATTATTTGGCAAGGTCATGAGAATTAGAGCTTCATTTTGATTTAATAAAGAAATAAATACAGAAAAAAAAAAATAATAATAATAATAATGCCACAATGCAACTAACTAAATAAATCCACAATGCAAAAAAAAAAAAGTTGAATAATTATTTCTTATTTTTATTTATTTATTTTTTTTAAGTAAAATGTGAAATGATATATAGGAAAGTATGTTTTGCAAAAAATCCATCTCTCTCTCTCTCTCTCTCTCTCTCTGTCTCTATTGCATTACACAAATCAGAATGAGGGTTCTTCAAAAAGAAAACACTTAAAAATAGGTTTCATTATTATTTCTTGTTTTTTATTCTGACTTTTTGGGTAAAATGCGACCTGGATTTGTTCTTGACAGGTTTGGTGAGATTTAGACAGTTATGGGATGAATATGCTTCCGGAGAGACACGCAAACAGAAACTTAATGGTCTGAAATAAGTCAAAGAGAGAGAGAAATGGCTCAGGATCCTGCGGTGAGATAAAGAGGGAAGCAGCGGAGAGAAAGCTCAGGAATAAATAGTTAACATCCATTTTCCTGCTTCCAGCAGCAGCACATCTTCATCCTCAGAGGTCTTCAGTTATTGATGGGCTGTCACACACTCCTGATAGCATCGGCACACAAACACACACTCTGGGCTTGTTTTGGCTGATTCTCATCAGGGCTGCAGGATGCACACAAAAACACACATTTGCACACAAAACACGCAGATGTTTCTAAACCTGAATGCACACACATCTGAACAAATGCATCTCATTTTAATGGCCACAGACACACTGGAAGTCTTGGGAGTGACAGTCGCTTTATTTGTGGAAATCATGCCGTGTGTCTATGGACAAGGAGCCTCATTTTTTAAAGATGTGCGTAGAATAATTCTAAACGTGAACATGTGACCTTTTTTTGGGATCTCATTGTGACTTTTTATCTCATAATTGACTAATGATCTCATAATCTTAAGTTTATATCATAATTATTACTTCGTATTTCAGAATTTTGACTTTTTATCCCAATTTCTATTTGTCATAATTTGGTGACTTTTATCTGATAATTATGGCTTAGTATCTTCAAATTCTGACTTTTTATCTCTTAATTAATGCTTAGTATCTCACAATTTTTGACTTAAGTCATAATTTTGACTATCTCATAATTATGACTTTTAGTATCTCTTAATTTTGGCTTTTTATTTCATACTTTTGACTTTTAATCTCATTGTGAATTTTATCTGATAATTACAAATTGGTATTTTATCATTTTGACTTTTGATCTCTTAATACTTAGTATCATATATTTGACATTTTATTTAATAATTTCGATCTATGTAAGAATTTTGGCTTTTTATATCATAATTATAACTTAGTATCTCAATGTTGATAGTTATTTCATTTACGGCTATCTCATAATTTGGACTTTTTAGCTCATAAATATGACTTAGTATCTAAATTTTTTAGTATCTCAAGATTTTAATGTGACTTTATTGTCTTTTTAAGGAAATCTTTTCTAACAAGTATTAGTAATTTCAGTGACGTAATCATCACAAAGCAGCTGCTCATTTGTGCATATAATAATATTACATAATGATTTTCTGTTTATCATAGTGCATGAGTGTAAAATGTTTGAACGCATGCTCTTTTTAAAAAAAAAATAAATCTTGATGTGTTTTGATGTAGAATGAAATTATTTATTTGTTTATATAAACACTTTGTACACTTGCATATAGATGAGATCAATGCTAACAAAAAGCCACAACATTTAACAAATGCAATTAAATATTTGAACTCAGTTGCGTGTTCATGAACGTTTGAGTACCCTGCACCTCATTACTACAAATGTGGACACAAGAATATTTTTCATATTCATACTGCAGTTACTCTGGGTGATGTAGTGTTCAGTTCAGACGCTGGCTCTCAGATGAAGGCTCCATTCCAGCCTCATTATGTAGGCTGTGTTGATTTGCAGCGTGTCTATTGCCTGTTGAATTAAGGCTGTAATCGCTGCCTTTAGACTCTCATTAGTTAAAGCCTCCAGGAGTGCATGTAAATCCTTGTATACTACCTTAGCAGGAAACCGCTACTGTGCTAGCACGTAGCGTTCGTTTTCATTAGCTTGACTGCAGTGTAGTTTCTACCTAGTCTCACTGAATCAGCAGGGTTTTAAAGGTCTAAGAAATTCATGTTCCCAGTTTAATTGCATTTATTTGTGGGCGGCTTCAAAAAACATCCTAAATGTAGAGGTTGTGTACGATCTTTTCTCTTGTAACCCTTTACCAACAGTTCAGGTATACACTGCTGTTTCTCACAGCGTGTGTTTGCAGCCAAATGCTTCTATAAGAGAAGAAAATCACAGTAATAAACTACACTTTACATCTGAAGAAACTGTGAGCGATGCTTGTTTATGCAAAACTGCCATCATGGTGCTAGAATATTGCTATGCAGTTACTAGGATACTGTTACTAGGTAGTTCTTTGAGTGTTCTGGATAGTTGTAATGCGGTTGCTGGGGTGTTCTGGGTGGTTGCTAGGTAGCTCTAGGGTATTCATGGTGATTGCTTCAGTAAGTTGTTTTCGGCTGTTCTGGTTGGTTGTTAAACAGTTCCTAGGGAGTTGCTAGGTTGTTTTGAGTAGCATGTAGTTTCTGGGTGGTTACTATGCAGTTGATAGGGTGTTCTGGGTGGTTGCTAGGTAGCTCTTGAGTGTTCAGGATTATTGATACAGTAAGTTGTTTTTGGCTGTTCTGGTTGTTTGTTATACGGTTGCTAGGGAGTTGCTAGATTGTTTAGAGTGGTTACTAAAGCAATTACCTTATGGGTGGTTACTATGCTGTTGATAGGGTGTTTTGGATGGTTGCTATGCAGTTGCTAGGGTGTTATGGGTGGTTGCTATGCAGTTATTAGGGTGTTGTGAGTGGTTGCTATGCAGTTGCTAGGGTGTTATGGGTGGTTGCAAAGTATTTGGTTGAGTGTTCAGGGTGGTTGCTACAATAAGTTGTTTTCGGCTGTTCTGGTTGGTTGTTATACAGTTGCTAGGGAGTTGCTTGGTTGTTTTTGAGGGGTTACTAAAGCAAGTTGTTTCTGAGTGATTACTACGCCCTTGATAGGGTGTTTTTGATGGTTGCAAATATAGTGTTGGTTAGTTGCTATAGTGGTTGCTACATGGTTTCTTGGTAGCTGTTAGTGTGTTACTATGCAATTGCTAGGGTTTTTATGGGTGGTTGCTATGCAGTTACTCAGGTGCTTTTGGGTGGTGGAAAGGTAGTTGCTAGGGTGTTTTGGGTGATTTCTAAAGTAAGTGATTTTTGAGGCATCTGAGTGATTGCTATGCAGTTACTAGGAGGTGCACCCCAAATCGCATACTTATGCACAATTATATGACGTTTTGTAGTATAAATAGTGCAAGTAGTGTGTTCACACTAAAAATTCCAAAAACAAAAAGTACACTTTAAATACCCGGATGATGCACTTAAATAACCGAAAAACGAAGGGTGGAATGTTAGACACTTCATGCACTCAACTGTCGCAGCTTTAATTATGTCGTGAAGAGGGAGGGGCTGTCAGACTCCGATTATTAATGACAAAATAACCTTATATAATTCATACACTACATGGTTGCGTACACAGTGCATAAGTACATAGTGTATAAGTGCATAGTGTATAGTGTGTCATTTGGGAAGCAGTTAGGGTGTTATGGATGGTTTCTATGCAACTGCTAGGGTGTTGTGGGTGGTTACTATACAGTTACTCGGGTGTTCTGTAACTCTTACGATTGGTAGTTTTTAGGGTGTTTGGGAAGTTGCTGTATAGTTGCTATGTAGTTGTTAGGGTGTTCTGAGTCGTGACTGTGCAGTTGCTAGGCATGTTTCTGGGTAGTTGTGAGGATGTTTTAGATGGTTTCCATGCAGTTTTTATCATGTTCTGGGTGGTTTTAATACAGTCGCTAGTTGCTGTGGTTTTCTGGGTGGTTGCTAGGTAGTTGAAAGGATGTTCTGGGTGGTTGCTAGGTAGTTGAAAGGATGTTCTGGGTGGTTTCTAGGTAGTTGAAAGGATGTTTTGTTTGGTTGCTAGGTAGTTGAAAGTATGTTTTGGGTGGTTTCTATGCAGTTGCTAGGGTGACTTTTTTTAGGACAAGTCCAAAAATATGGCTCAGGTCCCTCCTTTAATTTCTCCTCAAGTTCGAGAAGAAAGTCATGAGACTTAAATGAGGTATAACTGAAAACTCCTTTATGTCTCTGGAGCTGTACTAGAGGAGTAACAATTTCCTCGCAGATTCAGCGCGACTCAGAGTGTAACAGGCCGCTGTAATTACATCCGAGCACTTGTGCTAGTTCCCCACAGAGTTTCTGTCGCCGCTAATAGTGAAGTTGGGCTGCAGAAGTACACTTTAAAGTGAGTGCACATATACAGCGTAAAACGCAGTGCATTGTGGGTAGCGGAGGGAAGCAGATGGTATGCGCAGTGGCAGTGTGAGATGATGACAGACCTTTGAGAGACTCCTCAAGCTCAGAGCACGTCTACAGGACGACACGCTGTTCTCCCGCTAGTCCTGCTGCCACACGCCATCTCTCCGCATCTGCTCATTTTCACCTCATTTATGCACACATGCACATTTGTTCATGGATACTGTCTTATTTTCTACCAGCTTTACTCTCTTTTACTACGGTGTGCAAACACACACCAGCGTGTTTTCTGTCAGGATTTTGTGTTTTCAGATGTAGAATTACTGACAGTTGCGCTCGCATGTTTCACCAAGTTCTGGTGTATAAATTTAGTTTTGCCATTGAAATGAATCCCTAACATGGACAATTTCTATGCAAATGAAGTTTATTATAGAATAGACCTTTATTCACTAAATTACTTGACACAATTAATGTTGTAGTATTATTATAACTGACTATAATGCATGTATTGGGTGGTTGATAGTTAGTTTCTAGGGTATTCCGGGTGATCACTACACAGTTGCTAGGGGGTTGTATGGTTGCAATGTGGTTGTTAGTATTTGCTAGTAGTTTTTAGGGTGTTATGGTAGTTGCTATATAGTTGCTAGGGTGTTCTGAGTGGTAACTCTGAAGTTGCTAGGGTGTTTTGGATGGTTGCTATGCAGTTGCTAGTATTTTCTGGGTGATCACTACAGTAGGTGGTTTCTAGGGTGTTATGGGTAGTTCCTATATGGTTGCTAGGTAGTTACTAGTGTGTTCTGTGTGGGTTACTATGCAGTTGCTGGGGTGTTTTAGATGGTTGCTATGTAGTTGCTGGGATGGTCTGGGTGATTGCTACAGTAGGTAGTTTCTAGGGTGTTGTGGTAGTTGCTGTATGGTTGCTAGGTAGTTGTTAGGGTGTTCTGAGTGGTTACTATGCAGTTGCTAGGGAGTTTTGGATGGTTGCTATGTAGCTGCTTTGATGGTTGCTACGTAGCTTTTAGGGTATTCTTGGTGATTGCTACAGTGGGTAGTTTTTAGGGTGTTATGGTAGTTGCTATATGGTAGCTAGGGTGTTCTGAGTGGTTACTATGCAGTTGCTAGGGTGTGCTGGGTGGATGCTATGTAGTTGCTAGGATGTTCTGGGTAGTTATGGTTTCTAGGTAGTTGCTTGAGTGTTCTGATTAGTTATTATGCAGTTGCTAGGGTGTGCTGCGTGGTTGTTATGTAGTTGCTAGGGTGTGCTGGGTGGTTATGTAGTTGCTAGGGTGTGCTGGGTGGCTGCTAGGTAGTTGCTATGGTGTGCTGGGTGGTTGCTGCTGTAGGTGGTTTCTAGGCTGTTCTGCGTTGGCTGTAGACATTCATTTGACAGACACTTTTATCTGAAGCGATTTGCTTTGCATTCACTGGATGCTTTCTGAATCATCTCAGAATGCAGTGATATTTATAAAACAGCAGACGGATCAGGAGAGTTTGTTGGGCTGCGATCAGAGAAGGGAACTGAAGAAAACAAGAATAAAGTAAACGTGTGTAATATGTAAATGCTCGTGTCTCTGTGAAACGAGTCTGTCTGTTTGAACTGGCTGAGGAGAGTGTCACTGATGCGATGTAATTGGTGAAAAGAGGTCTTTATTAGCAGAACAGAAAGCAGCTCATGGAGGGATTCAGAATCAAATGTACTAAAATGTAGAGCCAGTGCAGTATGCTTCTCAGTTTTACACCGTTGTGTCTTTCAAACACACTTTCAGAGTCCTCAGGTGTGTTCTGGAGCTGCTTTGCATTGCATTTACTAATAAATGCAAGATGCTCATCCATGCAGAGTTGTTCCTTTTTTCTCTCTTCTCTGATCGCAGTCCAATAAAGCAGTCTGCCTTTTCTGAACATCACAGCTTCGTATCTCAAACCTTTAGAGATGACTCAGTGTACTGAGTGATCTGCATCCCTTGTAAACAGTGTCCAAATGCAGGTAAAGTTTGGCTTCAAGTAAATCAAACAGATTTTCTGACTGATGTGATGTTGCGCGTCTCACAGATTCTTTGAGTTCAGTTCGGCATCAGTATTAACAGGTTGCAGTTTTCACACTGGGAAAGTGAGCCCTGTGATGTCAATTACTTAAGAGGGGGTGGGGGGGGGGGGTGATTTTAAGTTAATAATGGCATCCTATGGCAGAGATTTGCAGCTTTCACAATTTAATTCCACATTCATTCCTGAAGTTAACTTTGAAAATTTGAAATTTAAATTTTGAATTTTGAAATTTGAATGTTAACTGAGAAAAATTCAAAGGAACTAAAATTCAGAGCCTCACAAAATAAAAGCAATTTGCAAGAAAATTAAGCTATTTGTAGTTTGCATTGTTTGTGGAAGGTTTTTCTTTCTTTTTTCCCTTTTTTTTTTCTCTGATGTGCTACCGTTAAGAATAAACACTTTACAATTTTAATAAAATAAAATATTAATAATTTATATAATAATAATAATAATAATAATAACAATAACAATAACAATAATAAAAATAATGCTTGACAATTTTAGTAATACTAATAATAAAAATACTAATTCAAAGACAATAATATTATAAACATTGGCAATAAGTAAAGTTTGTCAAGATGCACTTTGAACTTTTACTTTCCAGCATTATATGAAAATTTACAAAGAAAGTGAGCAAGCATAAGGTTTTTATCTGTGCTTCATTTCCCAGAATGCATTACCTATTCAGTTGCAATTCAGTGAATTCCTCTTCCTGTCATTCCGATTCAAAATTCTGCTCAACTTCCTGTGGGGCCGACACTTATGAGCTCATTGCAACATCACTGAAAAGTTCGTTGTCACTTTACAATGATTAAAGATCCAATTCAGTTGTCATGTTCAGGTGATGTCATGCTGTGTAGGGCGGTGCTCTCCTGCTGGCTCCGCCCCCGCGGTGTGATTGACAGGTCTGTGGTTTAGCCCAGAGGCGCTGAGTCTTAAACACAGTGCTGTCTCTGCACCTGCAGCTCCATCAGCTGTTGCACTGACAGAGACAGAGGCATGCTTACGCTCAGATTGCCATCAGCAGCAGCACTGCTGAATGTTTTGGTGATTGTGTTGAGTGGTGCACTGCACATATTTTTGCATACAGTTAGCCCTGATAGTGTCCATGAAATACACTTACCTCTGACATATATCAGCATCAAACTCTTAATTTCTGTCACACATTCTTTGGTTAGACCTGTTGAGATCGACTGTGTTTTCTTTGCCCCACCCCCCCTCAGATCACACACAAGCTCATGGTCTCTAATGAGTGAAATCAGACAATCCTCTAGCTGCACGATTCTCACAAGGAAAAAAACAACAACCAAAAACTAAATAAATGAAAAAATAAATGAATAAATAAAAACATTTTGCACTCAGATATTTAGTTTTTCAATATGTCATTTTTTATAAAATCTTATATACATTAGCCTATATATATATATATATATATATATATATATATATATATATATATATATATATATATATACATATACATATACATACATACATACAGCGCGCCTTGCAGAAGTATTCAAACCCATTTTTTTCACGTTTTATATTGCAGCCTTATGTTAAACTGCATTAAATTACTTTTTTTTTCTCCACATCAATCTACACTCCATACACCATAATGGCAAAGCAAAAACAGAACTGTCACAACTTTGTAAATTTATAAAAAATAAAAAATCTGAAATAAGTACATTGCATAAGTATTCAAACCCTTAACTCAGTACTTAGCTGAAGCACCTTTTCTTTTTTGTTTGATGCGACAAGCTTTGCTCATCAGCATTTGGCAATTATCTGCCATTCTTCTCCTCACCTGTTCACCTCTCAAGCTCTGTCGGGTTGGATGGGGGCAGACGCACATTTTCAGGTTTCTCCAGAAATATTTGATTGGGTTCAAGGCCAGGCTGTGGCTGGGCCACTCAAGGACATTCACAGAGTTGTCTATAAGCCACTCTTGCTGTGTGTTTAGGGTCATTGTCCTGTTGGAAGGTGAGTCTTCTGCCCAGTCTGAGGTTCTGAATGCTCTGGACTGGGTTTTCTTTAAGGCTATCTCTATATTTTGGTGCATTGAGCTTGTCTTCTACTCTGAGTCCCTCAGTCCCTGCCGCTGAAAAACAGCCCCACAGCATGAGCTGCTACCAGCACACTTTACTTTTGGGATGGTACTCTGCAGGTGATGAGCAGAGCTGGTTTCCTTCAAACATGATGCTTAGAATTGAGGTTCATCAGACCAGAGAATCTTGTTTCTCAGAGTCTGAGGGTCCTTTAGGTGCTTTTTTGCAAATTCCAAGTGGGTTTTCATGTGTCTTCTCTGAGGAGAAGATTGAGTCTGGCCACACTGACATAAAGCCCAGATCGGTGGAGTGTTGCAGTGATGTTTGTCCTTCTGTAGGTTTCTCCATCTGCATATATGATCATGGAGCTCAACTCGACTGACCATCAGCTTCTTGGTCACCAGTCTAGACAAGGCCCTTCTCCATCAGTTGCTCAGTTTGGCCAGGAGGCCAGCTCTAGGAAGAGTTCTAGTTGTTTCAGACGTCTTCCATTATGGATAATGAAGGCTACATGATTCTGTGAACCTTCAATGCAGCAGAATGTTTTTCTGAACTCTTCTCCAGATGTGTGGCTTGACGCAAACCTGTTTCTGAGCTCTACAGGTAGTTCTTTTGATCTCAGGGCTTGGTTTTTGCTCTGATATGCATTTTCAGCTGTTAGGCCTTTTATTAAGATGTGTGTGCCGTTCCAAATCATACCCATTCAATTGAATTTGACACAGGTTAACTTCACTCGAAGTGTAGTAACGTCTACAAGCAATATGAATGATTCTGAGCTAAAGGTCAACTGTCCCAGATAAGGGTTTGAATACTTATGCAATGGAATCATTTTAGTTTTTTTATGTATAATGAATTTGCAAAGATGTTAAACACCTGTTATTTGCTTTGTCATTATGGTGTGTGGAGTGTAGATTGTTGTGGAAAAAAAAGTAATTTAAAGTGGTTTAACATAAGGCTGCAACATAACAAAACGGGAAAAAAACGAATACTTCTGCAATGCACTGTGTATATATATAGTTTTGCATTTTCACTTTGCACCAAATTTTCATTACTTTTTCGTGTGTGTTTGTGTGTTTTGGTAATATTTATTTACCGCAATTTCAATAATAAAGTTTACTAAGAGTAAGTTTAAAGGTTTTATAGGCCACAGAGACAGACAGTAAAATAAAACATAAAGCAATAATAAGAACTACAACAACAACAACAACAATAATAATAATACGTTATTAATGCTACTACTATTAATAATATTATTATACATATGCGTATACATACACATCATAATATATGTCATAGTAGTAAATCAGGTATAAAATTAAATTAAATCCACAAAGTCCATGCACAAAATAAGAGTATTTAAAATTTGGTTTAAAATTTTTAAAAAGGTTAAAATGCAATTAATGAATGTTTAAAATGTCAATCGATGTTGTTGTTTTTTGGGGCAAATTAATTTCTTTTGAAAAGTGGCATGCCAGATTGCCAGGTTTTGTGAGATTGACCCAGCTGCAAAAATGAAATGGCAAGAAATTGCTACCACACTTCTCAGTGTTATAAGTGAGTTTCAATAGCACATGTTGCTGGACAATTAGGCTGTTTGTTCATCAGAGTCCATTTGATGTTGGGAAATTAGCAAACTGCTGAAGAACTTCCCATCCAACAGCAGCAGCAGAGACGTTCTTCCTAATGGCTCTTGCAATATTTGGCGTGTGTTTTGCGATATTCATCTCGTCGGCTGATCCTGGAGCAGCTGTGTGTTTCCTCTGGGAAAGCAGCTTGTGACTAGTAGCGTCTCGCTGACTGATTGCGCTCATTACGTCAGACTGTCTCACACTAATGTGCTGCTTTAGCAGAACATCTGCTGTGTCATGTTTCAATCCAGGAGTTTGCTGAAGTCTTGAGTGATGAGGTCATTGCTTTGTTTTCACTCTTCTGCATTCATATAATGGCTGTTGAAAACAATTTGTCGAATGCAACGAGCCAAAGAAGCTCCTCCAGTCGTGTAATTGAAGGCAACCCTAAACTGACTAATGATGTTTATGGAAAACCCTATTTTTTCCCTCTTATTTTTGGAAGTCAATAAATATTCACTTCCTTTAGTCTCAGAGGAAGAGCAGAGAAACACTAGATGTTTGCTTTGTGTCTAATGGGGTTGTAAAGGTGACCCTGTGATGACAGATAGTCAGATTGATGATTACTTTAAATATCTCTTCATATAATATTTGCTCTGCGAACGCTACAATTATTATTCCACTTATTTTGTGGAATAACAGTGAAAGTATGCGTTAGATTTTTTTTCTCTTTTGCTCAATTATTTGATCAAAAATACTGAAAAATTGTGAAATATTATTAGTTTCAAATAGCTGTTTTCTATGTGAATATACACTACCCTTCAAAAGTTTTAGATCAGTAAGACTTGTAATGTTAAAGAAGTCTCTTATGCTCATCAAGGCTGCATTTATTTCATCAAAAATACAGAAAAAACAGTAATGTTGCAAAATGTTATTACAATATAAAATAATGGTTTCTATTTTAATATACTTTAAAGTAGAATTTATTTCTGTGATGCAAAGCTGAATTTCCATCAGCCATTACTCCAGTCTGAAGTGTCACATGATCCTTCAGAAATCATTCTAATATGCTGATTTATTATTAGAATTACAAATATTTTTTTGGAAACTGCGATACTTTTTTCAGGATTCCTTGATGAATAAAAAGTTAAAAAGAACAGCATTTATTCAAAATATAAATCTTTTCTAACAATAAATCTTTGCTATCACTTCTTATCAATTTAACACATCCTTGCTGAATAAAAGGTTTAATTTCTTTCAAAAAAAAAAAAAGAATAAAAATTTACTGACCCCAAACTTTTGAACAGTAGTGTATATTGTTAGAAAAGATTTCTATTATAAATAAATGCTCTTCTTTTTAACTT
>JAFVLL020025536.1:0-13472 GCA_021397915.2 Tor tambroides | reverse complement strand
ACGTTCGCCGTGCGTTTCCCTGAAAATAATTGCACACCTTAGAACGTTCGTCAGCCAATCAGATTCAAGCATTCAACGGCCCCGTAGTATAACAACTTTTACTGCATTCTGTCTGTGGTTGATGATTTTGGCAATGTTCTAACTTATGAGCAATTTATGAATTGCCATGACTTCGCAGTTCCATCAAAGGAATATAAGCCATACCAGAAGGTTTGGTTCAACTAATTATGAATCACCTAACATTTAGTATTATATATACTGCTTTGCGTTTGGGTGGTATTGACATTTTAGACAGAAGTGCAACAACAGGCATATTTACAACATTTTTAAATGAAAAGAAAGAACTCCAAGAGGTAAATTCTACTGGGGAAATAGATCGAAAAAATACCTGGCTTTTGCTGAACATGTTTTGTATATCCAACAAAGTTAAGGAAGTTTATTATAAAATCTACCCTGTTAGCTACAAAAATAGTCTGATATTGATGAAACTTGCTCATTTTGTGGTCTTGTGGAAGAAACAGCTGCCCATTTATGTATTTATTTATTTATTTATTGTTTGTTTGTTTGTATAGCATAACCAATTACATTTTGGGGTGATTTAAGTTCTTACATTTTTTTAGCCCTACAAATGTGATTCACAGTCTTGTCTTCAAAGATGCTATTTGTTATTATGAAAACCAAAAACATCTATTAATTTTTTTTTTTTTTGTATGCAAAATTCTTCGTTCACAAGCAAAACAATGGTAAAAGTTATTTTTTCTTTGTCTCAATTTGCATCTGAATTTTTTGCTGATTTAACTCTCTAAGTGCATCCATCAGACTTATAAACAACAACAACAACAACAACAAACTTTATTTTTTTACTGCAAATGTCTTATTTGAGATACAACCACGTTTTTTCCCTGATCATGTATTATACAGTATGTTCTGATAACTTACAAGTTTATGTTTTAAACAGAGATGGCGATAAAAAGGCAAATGTTCCACATTAGCTTTAATAAAGAGCTTTAATAAAGAAAAAAAAAATCTGAACTTGTCGTCATGCATTGTTGTCTAACTAAAAATTTAAATATTTGAAGAAACTCTAAACATCAGAAAAGAGAGAATCATTTTTATTTTTTGCTAAATGCACTCATAAGATAAATACATTTAGAATACACAGCAGAGTGCAATAATCTTTTCTTTCAAAAGAATATAACAGTTTTCATAGAGCAAAAGAGCAAAAAGCATGTTGGTCATTTTTTTCTGCAGGTGCTTTTGACCTGGACACCTTCAGCTTTTTAAATTGATCACATAAATGTCAAAATACAAAAGAACATTTTAAACACCCTGTCTGTTTTATGAATTTATTCTATATTTGTATTGAATTGATGTCCATGTTTTCTATTAATGTCTAGTAATTGTAACAACAGCAAACTTTGTCTAAATGTAATTGATTTGGTACATTCAACATTTGGTACATTCAACACTTTTAAGTGTAGAGCAACTAAAAGCTGTAAGATGATGTGAGGAAGTGGGTGTAGTCACTGACTTAAACAGTCCCTCCCAGTTTTCCTGGCTCCTCCCTCAAATAATCATAGTCTGCTGTTAGAAAACAAGAGCAAATGTTTGCATTACATTATAATTTTTAGTTATGAAAACTACACAATATAATCAGTGTGAGGTAAAGCAGGTCACAGTAACCTACCAGACAGGTCTCGCACATCTTCACTGACATTCATCACATCATCATACTCCTCCAGATCTCCCTCTGATATAAACGTGTCACTCATTAATTACATGAACAAAATCTCACACTGCACTTCAAAATAAACTAATATATTACAATGTAAAAACTAAGTCTATATAATTTATATAACACTATAATGAACTATAGTAAAAGAAAAGAAAAACACTGTACCAGACTATTTAAATACGAAAGTAGTAAATACGAAACTCACACCTGCTTTATTCTTGGAGAGCTGTCTTATGATGACAACATCATCATAGCTTTCTGATATGTCACCTGCAACAAAAAAATAAAAAATAAATAAAACGTGACAATCAAAAGGCACATAATTTAGAAATTATAATAGAAATAAAATACCCATAAAATGATACATGCATGTTCAAATAATAAAAGAAATAAAGAAATAAACCTCTAGTATGATGTGTCAGTCCAACAGTGATTATATCATCATAGTTCTCTGGTGTGACTTGTTGCTCTTTAAATGAGTTAAAAGCAAAAACAAGAAAGAGGGTGAAAAAAAACTTGATTTTACTGTTCACAGGCCCAGTAGGTTAATTAACTAAGTGAAATCCTGTGATCAAGTTACAAATTCACTGACCTGTTGGACCTGTGGTGACATCATTATAGTAAGGTGTGACTCCTACCGCAGATTCTGGGGGGAAAAATTAAATAAAAATGAACCTTTAAAATAACAATGGAAATTGTGCTCCATTTTCTTTCACTGCTAAATTTAAAGATAATTATCCATCTTTTTCCTAGCAAGCCTATACTGTGTTTTAAATTATGGGATACACTTCCAGTTTGGGGATGTTCTATACTAAAATAGTGAAACAAATCATTTCAAATTAAAAAGTTATGCTAAAAATAATCCTTATCTGTCAGTTTCACTGTTTGAGTTGTAAGTTTTATTTCATGTTCAATTTTCAGACTCTGGAGAGTAACGTAACACTTGGTATTTTAATGTGATATGGTAGAACAAGAATATCTATGAGAAGAGCTCTTTTCAGTCTGCTGTAGTTTTTTCCTCATTATTTTAATTTTTCCTTTGTATTCTGCTGTACCAACATGGGAGGAAAACAAACAAACTACTGCACATTTGTGGTCTGACCTCCTGATTTCATTTACAATAGGCTATATACCATGAATAATTTACTGGAATGCACTAAGAATCTCTTGTTTTTCTCCCCAAATCTTCATGTCTCTTTCCAGGTTTGTTTTCACATGCTTTAAAATGTAATCGTAATCGTCTCCCCTTTTCACTTCTAATCCTATCAGTTGTGTTTATTAAAATGTTTCTAAAGCAGATAAATACAATATTTGTTATCTTTTAAAATGTCAGAAAACACCTGAAATGTATGTATTACTACAGTGACATTTAACACGAGCATGATATTCTTGCAGAAATGATCCAGCTTTTGGTGTTATTCATGGTATATTGAAAGTAATATTATGTTAATACTTTTACACTTTAAAAATTATTTTTAATTATTTATATTGGTTGAAAGGTGAGTAGATGTCAACTCATTGTACCCAGTGTAACTGCCGAGAAGTTAGTTTGTATTTCTTGTTTATTTAATTATTTTAAGTGTTTTTGTTTAGGACTTTTAATTTGAAGTTGCTTAGTGAGCGCCGGTTAGTAGAAACTTTTATTATGAAAAGGCGCATAGTAAGGAGAAGAGAAAAAACGTGAAGTTACTGGGGGAAGCTACTCCCAGTTTTTGCTAAGGTTTCACTGATTGTTTACAGTCATGGTAGGTTACTCACATGATTTGTGCAAAGCTACATGGGGTGTAGGAAAAAGGTGGATACTGCAGTTCCAGGCATGTCTTAACCATATTACCAAAGACTTTAGATATACCAAGATGGTGCACTCCTATTACTTATGGATGGGAGAAAGCGACTTGCCTCATATTGTACTATGCTATCAATGGCTCAAGCCTCCGTTACAGCTCTAAAATTATGTTTTGGAATTAGCAACAGAGGCGTTGGATAAGAAGCGTAAGAAATTAGTCCTACACACAAGAGCGTTTTAAGGACAAAATCTGACGAATGTCTTGAAAAACATCATCTGAACAATGTCTTGAGGTGTGGAAACCATAGTATATGTGGAATAATTGACTCCGGTCAGTTGAATTATTAGAAAATAATGCACACCTAAGGTGAATCTTTTCAATTAATTTCACATTTCTGTATGTTATGTTATTACATTGTATTCCTCTAACCTGAAAGAAACTCATCAGCTTCTTCATACCCAGAGTACTGTTCTTCAGAAATGACACTTCCTGTTATTGGGAAGCAGAATCACAGAAATATGTTTACAATCACAAACCTCTGGAACATATAACACTAAATGAACATACAAAAATGAACCATGGTTATTGCAGTTAAACCATGGTAACCACAAATTAATCATGGATTTGCTACACTAACCATAGTTCAACCATGGTATTTGTAGTAAAACTGTGGTTTTGTCAGGACCAATATTGTCAAATATGACTGACAATTAGCATACAGTTTGGATTGGTGGTATGGTTCTGTTGTGGGCAAGAACTCCTTGCGCATCCATGTGGCCTAGCATTGATAAGAGCAGGGAGAGCACAAAAACCACCCAGGGTAAACAGAACAGAACCAACATAAATGTATTGCAGATATCATTAAAGTTCAATAATTTAATGTAACATTTCTGAAATTAGTCTGATTCAAAGGATAATCAGAAAGCTGAATCCTGACTGACAGAGGAGGAGTCGGGGATGGAGGGTAATTAGCTATTGAGCAATGTGAAGCTGGTGATAATACTGAATGACCTTATATATGAGTGCCGTGATAGATGTCGCATTCCTATAGGTAGACGTGGATCAGCTGAGAGTCAGCTGATGCAAGTTTGACTAACGTACGTGACCTGCCAGAACTAACGCTGACGCTAGATTTATACAAATGGCAATCAATCTGGCAAAAAACACTACACTTTTACTATTATAAAACCATGGTTAACTGATAAGGGCACAAATGAATCAATGTGACTTACTCCACTCACCACTCTGATTAAAGTAATACCCTGTTGATCTCAACACATCAGACACTATGACAGTTACTCACCCCTCTGAGTGAAGTGATTGTGTCTGTGCTGAATCTCATCATAAACGGCCTCACTCATCGTCCTGTGTCTGCTCTTAGAGAGAGCTGTGAGTGTAGACAGACAAACCTGCTGTCAGTTCACAACACATGACTGATCACACACTGAATAAGACACAATATGACAGTCTCTGGATCTCTCCTACCTCTCCTCATCACTCTGTTCTGCTGAATCAGTATAAGCAGTGGCACTAAGAGCAGTAAGAGCACAACTCCCAGTACAATCACAAGCACTGGGGGGACGGAGAGAGACGCTGCTGGAGGAGTTTGTGGAGGAGAGACTGATGTTGAGCGCACTGGAGGAGAAACTGGAGGAGAAGCTGATGTTGTTGTGGCAGGAGTAGTGGACACTGACACATCTGCAAAATCTGTGGAAATACATTAAAAATTGTGATTGTCTTACATACACAAATATTATTATCTCTAAAATGAGAAAGTTAATAACATCTGTCAGTGTTCGCTGTGACCTGCACAGGTGAGTCCAGCGTGCTCTTTGTGGGAGCAGTCAGTGTGGTTTTTCAGGGAGAGAGGACAGTCCCACAGGTGAATCTCATTCCCTCTGCACTCGACTCTGTTCAGCCACACAACACCTTCACCAGCACCAAAGACTGAATTCCCATCAGCCCTCAGTGCTGCTCCACAACCCAGCCAATACCTGAGCATCGCTGATGTCCCACTGATCATCACAGACTGAGCCCCACACAGCGTTATGATACACCTCCAGCCTCCCAGAGCACCGGCCCTCCCCCCCACTCAGTCTGAGAGGAACATGATCTAAAACACACACATCACAGACTCATAGACAAATTACTGGCCAACAGATTACTGTTAAAATGCTGGCACCTGCAGTAGGGTAAATGTGTGGAGGGAAAATAAATCCTGTTGGTTCCCCCAGAAGACAGTAACATATATACAATAGGGTTGTTATGATGCTCTTTTCCATCAAATAAATTTACCTGAACACTGTCTCTGGTGGGAAGATGTGGAGCATGACAAATAGCTTCTAGGGGACTCATGACTCTCCTGTTCTGTAGTCACAAGTTAATTCAATATTATATGTATATACTATATTTCATGCATTTACTCAAAGCATTAAAATTAAAGAATTACCATGGTATTTTTTGACTGAAGGAAAATGTCTCACCTGAGCAGGTGATTTTGGCCACTTCATCCCTATTGCAGTCATTCTGTCCCCAGGGTAAAGATGGACACTGCCACAGATTTGAATCATGTGGTCGACATTTCACTTCATCCAGCCAGTTAGGAGCTGATTTCACTCTTGATATTGAATCAGAAAAATCACCAGATCTTCCACAGTTCAGCTCTTGACAGATCAGACTCGCTGTGTCTCTGTCCATCTGGTTCCAGCACACATTACCCCAGGATCCATTGTAGAAAACCTCCACATTCCCTTCACAGCCCTCAGTTAACCTGATCTCTTTAAATTCTAGACAGAAAAAAAGACATTTTAAAATCACAAAACAGAAAAATCTGAACATTATGGGCATTATGGACATGTGAATGTGTTGTTGAAATATCTAAAAACCTTATTTAAATTTTAAGTTTAAATAAAGAAATATATAAATAAGCATAATATAAAAATGTATAAATAAATATTTGCTATTGTTAATTGTTCACTGTTTACCTGAGCACACGACTCCTACATCCTCCTTGTGATTACAGTCATGTTTTCCCCAGCCTGGAGAAGAGCAGCTCCACAGGGACGTCTCATTCCCCTCACACTCCACCTCATCCAGCCATATGGGTCCAGAACCAGGACCAAACCAGGCTGGTACCTCCTGGTTACTGAGGGCCACTCCACACTGCAGCTGTCTGCACACCACATGGGCATCTTTAATATCCCAGGAGTCATCACACACTGTCCCCCATGAGCCGCTGTGAAAAACCTCCAGCCTCCCTGCACAGTCTCCCCCAGAACCCACCAGCCTGATGGACCCGCGACCTGATATTCAGAGAAAGAAAAACACATTATTGATCACTAACAACTGAAGAATCTGCTCAGATGTTGTTGTTCTCACCAAGGCAGGTGATCGACAGCTGTTGTGTGGAGCTGCAGTTGAGAGTTGTGGGGCTGTGGTTCCCCAGATGAGCTTCACTCCCAGAGCACTGGAAGCCCGTCACACACTCATGACTGTGTTCAGGACTGGATGGAGAGGAGCTGTAGAAGTTGAGCACAGAGCCACAGTCCAGCTGTCTGCAGACCACAGAGGATTCAGTGAGACTCCAGGAGTCCAGCAGAACTCTCCTCCAGACCTGATGGATGAAAACTTCCAGCTCCCCCTCACACTGTCTCTCTCCAGACAACCGCACCAGACCATCATGAAGAGCTAGAGAGGAACCTGTAGAGAAGAACTGTTTTACTAAAATATTGCAAGTCTGAGAATACGATTTACATCAATAATACATTTTACATAACAAGAAATACATTCAGAAATGAATAACAAGAGCATTAATATTTTAATCTGAAATGAATGTTTGAAATACATGTGTAGTGAGATGAATATTGCATTTTTATTATTGAGTCTCTCAGCAGCATAAGTAAATCATCATCAGTATCAGTAAATCTCACAGTTAATGGACTCACCAGAGCAGATGACTCCAACATCTCGTCTATGAGAACATTCAGCTCGACTCCATGAAGAGATGGAACATTCTGAGAGTTTTGTTTCATTCCTGTCACAATCAAACATATCAGCCCAGATTTCAGCACTTCCCTCTCCGAACCAGTCTGATCCCACAACAGACACAGCAATCCCACAATTCAGCTGTCTACAGAGGACACTGGCAGCTCTCATATCCCAGCATGCATCACACACTGTGCCCCACTCATTGAGGAACTGAAGCTCCACTCTTCCAGAACAAGAGTCTGAGCCATTTATGAGTCTGAGATCAGTGTAACCTGGACAAAAAACTTTTGTCATTACAAGGCCCATTAAAAAAACAATATCTATCATATAACATATGTTGATTGAGAAAATTCTTCTCTTTATGTGTGTGACATGGTCAAATAATTCTTTACTGTTCAGTAACAATGCAAAAAAATAAACAACTTAGGGGAATAACTTTTGCAATATAATATATTTAAAGGTATAGGTTACCCAAAATTTAAAGTTCTTTCATCATTTACTCAACCTCCAAGTCTTCCAAATTTGTATGAGTTTCTTGCTTCTGTTAAACACAAAAGAATATATTTTGAAGAATGTTGGTAACTGAAGAGTTGATGTTAGCCATTGACTTCCATAGTACTTTTTTCATTAAAATGGAAGTCAAGAGCTACCATCAAAAGTTTGCTTACCAACATACAGGTTTGGAACAACTTCAGGCTGAGTAAATGATCACAGAATTTTCCTTTTTGGGTGAACTATTACTTTAAGATTGATTATAGTAAATCTTCCATTAAAAATAAATGAAGAGACACTGAATATTGATTCTTTACCAGAACATTTCAAGATGACATTATTGTCACTGGTGCAGTTGTGTTTGTGTGATGATGATATTGAACAGAATGAAATCTGAGATTCATTTCCTCTGCACTGAATCTCTTGTGTCCACATCTGAGTGTCTCCTTTGTCAAAAGCAGCTGCTCCCAGCACCTGTACAGGAGCCCCACAGTCCAGCTCTCTACACACAACCTCTGCATCCTGCTGGTCAAAGGCAGCGTCACACACTGACATCCATATCTGATCATGAAGTATCTCTAACCTCCCAGAGCACAGGTGAGATCCAGCAGCAAGTCTGGAAGGCTTATGACCTGTTTATATTGCATGAACCACAATGCACAGTAGAGAAAACACACATAATACAGACATAATGCAAACAAAACATGTAACAATACAGCTATGTTAGTATACAAAATGTTTTCCTCATAAAACACAATAATTCTTTGCATAAACATAAATCCATGGCCAAGAAGTAGGGAAAAAATGCTTAAAGGGATAGTTAACCCAAAAATAAAAATTCTGTCATTAATTAATCACCCTCATGTTGTTCCAAACCCGTAAGACCTCCGATCATCTCCGGAACACAAATTAAGATATTTTTGATGGAAACTGAGAGGTCTCTGACCCTCCCATAGACAGCAAGTGTCCTTACATGATCAAGGTCCAGAAATGTAGCAAGGAGATTGGTAAAATAATCCATGTGACATCAGGGTTTCAAAGCGTGGCGCCGCTGACACAGAACAGCATATGCTGTTTACGTTCAGTGGATTCTCTCCAAAATGGCACCAGGTTGACGCGGAGGAGACGAATTGTTGAATAAAGTCGTTATTTTTTTCTTTTGCGCACAAAAAGCATTCTCATAGCTTCGGAAAATTACGGTTGAACCCCCTGATGTCACATGGATTATTTTACCGATGTCCTTGCTACGTTTCTGGACTTTGATCATGTAAGGACACTTGCTGTCTATGGTAGGGTCAGTGAGCTCACGGGATGCATCAAAAATATCTTAATTTGTGTTCCGAAGATGAACGAAGATCTTACAGGTTTGGAACGACATGAGGGTGAGTAATTAATGACAGAATTTTCATTTTTGTGTGAACTAACCCTTTAACACTTAGAAGTACACCATTATTTACCTGAACAGATGACCCCCGCATTTGAATTGAGAGTACAGCTATTTATGCTCCATCCTGATGACCCACAGTTCTTCAGTGTAGACTCTGATCCAGTACATAATACAGCACTCATCCAGACTGGTCCTGATCCTTGCCCAAAATCATCATCTGTCAGAGCATCTACAGATTCTCCACAGTCCAGCTCTCTACACACCACTCCAGCTTCAGACATATCCCAGAAATTATCACACACTGTTCCCCACTGACCTCTATGAAGAACCTCCACTCTACCAGCACAGCGACTGTTACCACCAACCAACCTCACATTCTTTCTCTCTAAGTAACAAAAGAATACAGAGAGAGACTAGGAGTAAAATGTAGAATATTAAAAAGATATAACTCTCATTTTACTGTATTTCTTACCAGCACAGAACAGCCCCTGGAAATTATCATCTGAACAATGGTTTAAATAAAGAGATGTTGGACAAAGGTGAATCTGAGATTCATTTCCTCTGCACTGAATCTCTTGTGTCCACATCTGAGCGTCTCCTTTGTCAAAAGCAGCTGCTCCCAGCACCTGTACAGGAGCCCCACAGTCCAGCTCTCTACACACAACCTCTGCATCCTGCTGGTCAAAGGCAGCGTCACACACTGACATCCACGTCTGATCATGAAGTATCTCTAACCTCCCAGAGCAACTGAAGTTTCCAATAAGTCTGGCACCTAAAGTAGCAAGAGATAAGAATTTTGCCTATCCTGCATGTGTTTTGATTGTAGGGAAATTCATCCTCAGGTTAATCGAAATCCTTATGAATTCCTTTCTTTTCATGGAATACAAAAAAGAGAATATTTCAAGAATACCCTGGCCAGACTTTTCAATATAATTTAAGTGAATTAAGACTGGGGCTGTCAAAGCTCCAAAATGACAAAAAATAAAAATAAAAAATAGCCTACATACCTTGTGCTCCACAGAATAAAATCATTCTGGTTTGGTTTGGTATGAGGGTGAGTAAATAAAGTATTCTCATTTTTTGTTTAACTACACCTTTCAGGCAGGTGGATTATGAGTAATATAAAACAGAGTGGGCTTTGGAGCAGCTTACCCGAACAGATGACTCCTGCATCTTTAGTATGATCACAGAGATATGAACCCCATTGTACTGATCCACAATTCTTAAGTGTAGACTCTGATCCAGTACATAACTTGCGATTTGGCCAGATTGCTCCTGATCCTGATCCAAAATGAGCATCAACCACAACATCTACAGGTTCTCCACAGTCCAGCTCTCTACACACCACTGCAGCATCAGCCATATCAAAGTCAACACCACACACTGTTCCCCACTGACCTCTATGAAGAACCTCCACTCTACCAGCACAGCGACTGTGACCACCAACCAACCTCACTCTCATATTGTCTATATAATAAATGTAGAGAGATAAGAAAAAAGGTACAGACTAAGATAAAAAGCTATGAAGGTAATATTTATTCTAAATTCAAGGGACACTCAATTCAACTAATTTCAGTTTATTAAAAGAAAACACTCAAACCTGCACACACCAGTCCAACACTGTATTCATGTGAACAGCTGTGTTTGTGTGATGGTGATGTTGGACAGAGGTGAATCTGAGATTCATTTCCTCTGCACTGAATCTCTTGTGTCCACATCTGAGTGTCTCCTTTGTCAAAAGCAGCTGCTCCCAGCACCTGTACAGGAGCCCCACAGTCCAGCTCTCTACACACAACCTCTGCATCCTGCTGGTCAAAGGCAGCGTCACACACTGACATCCACGTCTGATCATGAAGTATCTCTAACCTCCCAGAGCAGCGAGAACCTCCAACCAGTCTGACTTCTAATTAAGTAAACACATCAACAAAATCATGCCTTATTTTAAAGGTAAATAAGAGGATATGTCTCCACCTCCAAGGCCCTGTCATGAATAGAGCACCTGAGGTTAATTTGGGGTCTTGCAGAATTGCTATGGCTAATGCTTGTGTATGCCAATGAGGTCCACTGGGCCACTGAGTTTTCCATAGGTTTCAATCAGATTTCTCAATTTTATGTCAATTACTTTAATAGACAAGAAGGTGAAAATAGTCATGGAATGAATGCTTTTGGCACATCTGTTTTCTATAATAATACAGAACATTTAACTTACCTGAACATATGACTTGAGCACTCTTATCAAGACATTTGTCAGACAATTGTATGGATCCACATTTCTTAAGTGTAGACTCTGATCCAGTACAAATTGCAATTTTCATTAAGACTGGTCTTGATCCTAGTCCAAAGTGAGCATCACCCAGAGCATCTACAGGTTCTCCACAGTCCAGCTCTCTACACACCACTGCAGCATCAGCCAAATCCCAACCAGCACCACACACTGTTCCCCACTGACCTCTATAAAGAAGTTCCACTGTACCAGCACAGCGACTGGTACCATTTACCAATCTCACATTTATTATGCCTAGGAATGTAAGAAACACAGAAAGGAAATAGTAAAGGTAAGTGGAAATTGACATGAAATAGAAATTAAAATAAAATGAAATAAAACTGCTTTGTTGCATTTTGAACTCCTACCAGTACACAGCAAACCAATATTGAACTCATGAGAACAGTTGTTTTGATGTGATGGTGATGTTGGACAGAGGTGAATCTGAGATTCATTTCCTCTGCACTGAATCTCTTGTGTCCACATCTGAGCGTCTCCTTTGTCAAAAGCAGCTGCTCCCAGCACCTGTACAGGAGCCCCACAGTCCAGCTCTCTACACACAACCTCTGCATCCTGCTGGTCAAAGGCAGCGTCACACACTGACATCCACGACTGATCATGAAGTATCTCTAACCTCCCAGAGCAGCGAGAGCCTCCAACCAGCCTGACTTCTAAATAAAACAATACAAACGTACAAAATATACAACAGCAAACAAACAAATCTTCATTTACAGATACTCAAGATTGCAATAACTGATAAATGTAAAAACATTTGAAAATAAAATAAAAAATTATAAACCAGTATGTAAGCTCAAATGTTTTACACTGATATTACTTGAGTATGTACAGTACTTTACCTGAGCAGATGACTCCAGCATCTTTATTATGATCACAGTTATGTCTATCCCATCCTCCTGACCCACAGTTCTTCAGTGTGGACTCTGATCCCCAACACATGACAAAATTTATCCAGATTCGTCCTGAACCTGGTCCAAAATGAGCACCACGCAGAGCATCTACAGGTTCTCCACAGTCCAGCTCTCTACACACCACTGCAGCATCAACCAAATCCCAGTCATCATCACACACTGTTCCCCACTGACCTCTATGAAGAACCTCCACTCTACCAGCACAGCGACTGTGACCACCAACCAACCTCACATTCACACAATCTATATATTGAGCTGAACAACGACAGAAAGATGACTGGATTAGAATAAGGGTGGGAGAGGAAGAGACAAATTAATGCATATGGTGACAAAGTGGGGCTACTAGACAAATGGAACACCTAAGCTTTTACTTTTAATATTTCTTCCTTTTTTTCTCTGTATCATGCAGTGTATCTAGAAGCTTTTATCTCTTTATCTATAAGGTTTTATCTCAATTAAGCACAAATCAAGATAGGGAAATAAATAATAAAATAAAATAGTGCATGCTTCTGGTATTCTGTAAATAAAAAATAAACATGATTAAGCATTATTATTAATATTATTATAATCCGAGACACCACAGTAATTGCTTAAAATTATAAGCTTGACTCTGAAATAACATCTGAAAATAACTTCATCTGTTTCATTCCTTGTGTACTTACCAGCTGTGATGAGTATTAAAACTGCAGACAGTAAAATGAGCGTCAGGCATCTTCCCATCATCCTCAGCATGATTAACTCAACACCCAGTACAAGCTTCTCCGCACTGATGATACAGAAGTACAGGCATGCTCTCAGCCCCCTTAATGAGAGAAAAAGAGGCCCAACACCCTCCAATCACACTCGCTATTACCTTATTAGACACAACAGAGGAAATCATCAAACAACTTCA
>JAFVLL020025533.1:0-11166 GCA_021397915.2 Tor tambroides | reverse complement strand
TTTTATTTAAAGATATTGTGGGAAACAAATGGTAGCGTTCTTTTTGTAGGAGCATTATTTTTCACTAGTGTGTGTGCGCGCGCGCGCGCGCGTGTATGTGTGTGTGTGTGTGTGTGTGTGTGTGTGTGAGTGTGAGTGTGAGTGTGTGTATGTGAGAGTGCGAGTGTGTGGATGTTTGGCACGGACTTATTAAAAGGATGTTTTTAAATCCAGACAGTGTCTAATGTGTTATTTTATTCCTTTTCCCATGGGCAGTGCTCTCAATTTCTTTCATTTTACGGGTCATGTTATTAGTGAAAAGGCCTTTTTTAAATTAATAATTTCAAATGTTAATGAAATGGCTTTATTCGCCAATTTTTATTCAAGTGTTTAACCCTTAAATGGGCACCAATAAAAAAAATATTCGATCAGTTAATTTTTTACACATTTCTAAATATTAATGCAAGATCTTTTATTCAGTGTTTTACCCTTAAATGAGCAACAAAAGATAAATGAATAGATACTGTTGACAATGACTAGCTAGTTTCCAACACTTAGGGTTTGTCTTTTTCTTTTCTTTTACAGTTTTTATCTTGCCATGAAAATACCAGTACATCATATTTATTTAAAGATCAGGAAACTCTTCAAAAGCTGCCATGTTACTTTCAAATAAAGATGAATACCAAATGGTGAGTTTTTATACCATATACTTGACCCTGGTATTTGCTGACACTTCTTTTCAGTACTTTATCGGATCTTCTCAAATATTTCTCTCTTAAAAAAGAAAAAGTTATAATAAAATATTATTTACAGTTAGTTATTAACCTTTAACATTGAATTCAAATATTAATTTGTACAAATAAGTGCATAAAATTGAATATGGCTGCACATAACATAAACAAATACATTTACAGCAGTCTGATAAAGTGACAAAACACATACAGCGCAGTAAACAAAACCACGTGGGGTTCCTTAAAGTCACGTGACAGAACCAGGAAGTGTTCGCGAAAGGTACGTCATGTCTTCGAACACCGCTTACATTTGACATAAACAATGAAAATACATTTAAAAATATTGAAATGTAACACTAGATTATTAAACATGATAATGGATCATTTCATTATGCGGTCTAGGAGTGGCCAGAGATATTACAACACAACTTACGAAGCATTTTTGTAATGTCAAGTGGTTTGACTGTTTTGAATAATGTGTCAAACTCCAGCTTTTAGAGGTTAGACAGACTAAACGTGAATTCTGTTGTTTTGTCCGTTATGTAAGACACTTCCTCTTCCTGTGTATTTAAAGGGACCAGTCAGACAACAAGACATAAACACAAACATGGTGTCTCTGATCTGCACCTTACAAAGTCATCGAGATGATGTGAACTGCTGCGCGTTCTCTGGCTCTCTTCTGGCCACCTGCTCCGCCGATAAGAGCATCTGCGTTTACTCCACGCGAGACTTCAGCGAGCTGCCCTTCTCCCCGCTGTCCGGACACGGCTACGGCGTCCACTGCTGCTGCTTCAGCGCCTGCGGTCAGTACCTGGCCTCCTGTTCCACCGATGCCACCACCGTGGTGTGGTCGATGGACACCGGAGAGATCGAGGCCGTCCTGGAGCATCCGGGCAGGAGTCCGGTGAGGGTGTGCGCCTTCTCTCCAGACTCATCTTACTTGGTGTCTGGAGGCTCCGATGGGACCATCGCGCTGTGGGACTTTACCTCCAGGACCCTGCGCAGGTACACGCTTTCCATTATTGATCTACATATTTAATGACCAGTAATGCACGGTGCACCCCTCTGTTTATTTATACATAAATAAATAAAAAAAATGTTGAAGTGAATAAATGTCAATACTGCTTTATACAATATTGTTTCAAAGCAGCTTCATAATAATTAGTAAGGAAAATAACAAAATCAATGATGCAAACTTCTTCAAATAGTGGGACAATAGTGTCATTGTTCAGCTCTTCAGTTCAATAACTGTGAAGTTCATAAATTTTGAAACCAGTTCAGTTCAACTATAAGCAGCTAAAGAAAACAGTGTCATTATTCAGCTCAAATCAGTTCAGTCTTGATTCAATTCAGTTCAGTAACTGTTGATGTTGCGAAATTTGTCAATCATTAAACAAATTTGATTCAGCTATAAAGCAATTCTACAGAGGACAACATCATTAACAGTGTTGGGAGTAACGAATTACAGAAGTACTTCTGTGGTTATTTTGGTGAAAGTGATCCAAAAGTAGTGTAACATTACAATTCAGAGACAGTAGTATTGTAATTAATTACTTTCAGATTACAGTAACTAATAATATATAATATTTTACATTTTGGAAGTAACTTGCCCAACAGTGTCATCATCCAGCTCAATTCAGTTCAAGTTCTGTTTTTTCCAATAGCATCAGTGCAGTCAAATCGATATTTGTCAATTCAATATTATTTATAAATGAGGCCGTATTTAAATATAGAAAAAATAAGTGCATGTCAGAATAAATAATGTATAATAAATAAAAAATAAATAAATTTGAATAAATAAAAAAATACAGAAAATAATAAATACGGAAAAGAAATAAATGAAGGGGAACATCATATAAAAAATAAAATCAGGTGTAATTTAATTAAAATTAATTGTTAATTAACAGGTTAATAATTATTGTGTTTTATCAAGTAATATATATTTATTTTCCTTTTTTTTTTTTTTTTCTTTCTCTAATTTATGCAGGTTTGGGCCATTACATGTTGTTAAAAACAACCATTCCATATCAAGCCATTCCTTTTGCATGATAGCATTAGATTTATTTTTAAATCTAGATTATTTTTATTAGCTTGAAATTAGATTTATTTTGATGCTTGTGTATGGTGCTGTTTAGGACGGGCGCAGTGACTGACACCAGTATAGTGGCCTGCTCTTTCACTCCCTGCGGTCAATTGTTCATCACCGGCTCCACATATGGTGACCTGCGACTGTGGGACCTTAATATGAGCCATCTCCATGCGGAGAAGAACGCCCATGACCTCGGGGTCTCCTGCTGTCAGTTTGCTCCCCAGATAATGAAGGGTACGAGTCCCTGATTTCAATTGTTCCAACAAGTTACAAACCACTACCTTGCTGTACCTGAGTGAGCTTAAGTAATATTTAGACACACTCTCCTAAATGTAAATTCCTAAAGTCCCATTCGTTTTAGTGAACTGATTTGTTTGCACAGTTCATACATAAACAGATTCACTGATCAAATATGTATTTATTGTAGCAAAATGTTCAGTTGCTGCTGTTCATCATTTGTTTTTGACTGAACAATACTAATGATCATGTTTTTAGTTTAATTCATTAGAAATTGTGCATTTATATTTGGTTTCATGCTGTCACCCCAATTTAGATTCATATTGTTTGCCAGATACCTCTGGAAAAATAAATATCATCTAATGGTTATACATGTTATACAAAATATTGTCACAAATGTGCACTACCAAAAAAAAAAAAAAAAAAAAAAAAGTTTGCCATCAGTATTATTTGTTAATTAATACTTTTAATCAACAAGGTCAAAAGTGACAGTTAATGCATTTATAATGTTACAAAGATTACTATTTCAAATAAATGCTTTTCTTTTGAATAAAATAATTATCATGGTTTTCCACAAAAATATTAAGCAGCACAACTGCTGAAAATTCAGTTTTGCCATCACATGAATAAATTACATTTCAAAATATATTAAAATAGAAAAGTTATTTTAAATTGTAATAATATTTCACAATATTACAATTTTTTTGCTGTATTTTTTGATCTGATAAAAAAAGCATTGCTGAGCAACTTCTTTTAAAAACAACAATCAATCAATAAAACTTTTCAATGGTAGTAGCTACTTCAAAAGTACTTGACTGTACTTGAGTACTTGAGAATAGCTTCCGTAACATTTCTTCTCATGTCTTCTTAGGATGAATCGCTTGTTAAATGAACAAAAGTAAACTATTAACTCTCTCCGTCTCTCTTTCACAGGCACAGATGGCTGTGTTCAGTTTCGGCTGGCCTCATGTGGACAGGACAGTCTGGTGAAGATATGGATTGTTTCTCTTTTGTCTGCTGCAGGTAGCTCCATCTGATACCTTCCCACCTGTGTTTTTAGTGAGTGTGTTTGTGATTAATGATGTTCATTGATCCACAGGCATTAAGATGCAGCTCACTCACACTCTGACGGGTCAGTCTGCTCCAGTTCTGTCCTGTGCTTACTCTGCTGATGGACAGATGCTGGTGTCAGGGTCAGTAATGCACACACATACCTGCATAATTCTGTACTTGCATTCAAAAAGTATTTTAGCAACATTGAAAATGACAACCTTTAAGTTAAGTTAAAATGATACTTTTCTCAGCATGGCGCTAAAAATGCGAAGATCATGGGTTCGATTCCCAGGGAATGCATAAATTGTACTAGCTGCTTTGGATAAAAGCATCTGCCAAATGCAGAAATGTAAATGAACGTTGATCAGTTCCTTGCAGTTCCATTGTTGTCCACTGGGTGGTGCTGTGTAATCACAGACATCAGCAGTGTGAAGAACCTCATGATCGAAGTCTGTTTGCTAATAATCTCTGCTGAAGCTGATTCTTCATCCTCTCAGTTTTACTGCACATAAAGGCCATAGAGGGCTCGTCTGACTCATGCCTTTTAAATGTCACTCTCTCTTTCCCACAGATCTGTGGATAAAACCGTGACTGTGTATCAAGCTGTGAGTCTCATTCATATTCATCATATATTTCTGTCTAACCAATAAAAATAATAGCTGATTGACAGCTTGGATGTCATTAGCATAACGTTTGCATTTATAATAACTAGTTGTTCTTTGCAGAACGAAGGTGCCTTACTCTACACACTTAACCAGCATGACAGGTGAGTTGTGAGTCATGATTTCTGAGGTCTGAACTCTGAGTGTAAGTTGTTGAGCTCTGTCGATTGGTCTCTTCCTGTTGGGCAGGTATGTGACGGCCTGTGCCTTTTCCCCCACGGCCCCTCTCATCGCCACCGGCTCCATGGACAAAACTGTCAATATCTGGAGGGTAGAGGATGGCAGCGGTGCTCAGGGTGGGTTCCTGAGCTTTGAAAACCTATTTAAACTGCATTTCAAAGTTACGTTTACAACGAATACGAGTCATTCCTGTTATATGGTACCTTTTAAACTCTGTAACCCCCTCAGAAAATATATTTCTAGAAAATAGTAACTCATATTTGAAAAATATTCTCTGGTCAAGCTCAGGCACATAAGGGTGTCAGCTTGAAGTTAATTTTCATAGTTTACAAAACTGTTGTCCAGATTTCTATAATTATATTAAACAGGATGAAATGTTGTTAATACTTTCTCCAAAATGATGTCACTTCCTGGAGGATGATGTAGGATGATTAAGGTTCAGTCTTTTGTTAAAGGGACATTGTCAGAAGACTAACCAGGTGCTAAGTAAAATTGAAGACGAAGAGGAAACTTAGAAAATCATTACCAATTAAAATACGTGTTTTTGATCAGAAAAACAGAATAAAATAAAGAAACACCTGGAATATTTTGATGTCAACTCAATGGCAATCTACTCAAAACAAAATAGTAAAATGAATTCAAATTCATTCCATGTTTAACTAATTGCATTATTTGATCTAAATAAAAACTAATTAATAATTTTCACTATTTAAAGTGAGATTTCACCCAAAAATGAAAATTCTGTCATCATATACTCACCCTCACATTGTTCTAAACCTGTATTTCTTTCTTCAGCTGAACACAACACACACACATACACACACACACACTACCAGTCAAACATTTTGAACAGCAAGATTTTGAATGTCTTTTAAAGAAGTCTCTTCTGTTCACCAAGCCTGCATTTATTTGATCCAAAGTACAGCAAAAACAGTAAAATTTTTACATTTTGAAATATTTTTATTATTTAAAATAACTGTTTTTTTTTTATTTGAATATATTTTAAAATGTAATTTATTCCTGTGATCAAAGCTAAATTTTCAGCATCATTACTCCAGTCTTCAGTGTCACATGATCCTTCAGAAATCATTCTAATATGCTGATTTGCTGTTCAAGAAACATTTATTATATTATTATTATTATTACTACTACTACTATATTACTACATACTCAGTGTTACAAAGATTTATATTTCAGATATATAATATAATGCTGTTCTTCTGAACTTTCTATTCATCAAAGAAACCTGAAAAAATTATATTCAGCTGTTGTCAGCATAATAATAATAAATGTTTTTTGAGCAGCAAATCTGAATGATTTCTAAAATACTAGAATGATTTCTGAAGTGACTGGAGTAATGATGCTAAAAATTCAGCTTTGAAATCACAGGAATAAATTACATTTTAAAATATATTCAAATAGAAAACAGTTATTTTAAATAGTAAAAGTATTTTAAAAATTTACAGTTTTTTTCTGTACTTCGGATCAAATAAATGCAGGCTTGGTGAGCAGAAGAGACTTCTTTAAAAAAAAAACATCAAAAATCTTACTGTTAAAAAATGTTTGACTTGCAGTGTGTGCACGTGTGTTTGTGTGAGATATAGATGTATATATGTGTGTATATATATATATATATATATATATAAAATAAAGGAAGTCATTGAGAACTGAAGATGTTTAGATACCAACATTCTTCTAAATGTGTTCTTTTACATTCCACAAAAGAAAATCATGCAGGTTTGGAAGTTCATTAGTAAATAATGAGAATCTTCCTTTTGGGGTGGACTATGCCTTTAATGATCTTTTTAAAAAAAAAAGTGAGTTTAATATTTTATAGAGTATATTAAATGATATATGATGGGGGTATGAATCTGTACCGCAGAGAAGGAATGACTCACACACAGGAAATTCAAATTCCAAGCTATTTGCTTTGGAAAATTCTTTTTTCTATTTTATTTGTTCTAAGAACAATAATAATGATTGTTTGTTCAACAAAATGATTGTTTGCTTTTCTTCTTTTGTCATTTTCTCCTGTTTGATTCTTTGAACTGAAGGCAAATCTCTTCCTGGTGAGTGTGTTACAAGTTTTTATTGTTTGTTTTGGCTGTTACTAACAAACAGTATGCAAAAACTGGCGCTCAGGCACAAAAAATAAATACTCAGCAAACAAACAAACTCTTGACAACAAAAATACAAACTAAGCAGTGTTTGCATTGTTCTGTTACACTGCTAAAGCTTGTGTTTACTGCTCTTACGGAGCTCAAGAGATACACATAGTATAATATTATAAACAAACCATAACCTAACTGAGACGTCTGAATTCATGTTCAGTTATGCTTGTTCCTGTGTTCCTCTTTTCAGATGAAGCTGCTTCGGTTTCAGGCAGTGGAGGTAAGAGAAATCCAGACCATGCATTGGTAGTGGGTAAAGCATTGCACAACAACACCCAAGGTCATGGAATTGATCTGCAGGGAACATATGTACTGATAAAAAAATACATACCTTGAATAGTAGCTCTAGATAAAAGTGTCTGCAAAATGAATAAATGAAACTTCTGGGGGCCGTTTTGTTAAGTAAATCATGCGCTATTGTTATCAGCATGTAATACTGCTGACCACGTTCAGTAATTACTCACCGTTATTCAAAGACAGCAGAGGTGTAGTGTCTAACGGATTACACAAACAAGAAAAAGAATGAGATGTATTCTTCTCACGGCCTTCAGAAGTTTCTCTGGGGTGATGGATCACAGCTGCAGCCTTCAGTCCAAACACACAGTGCACTCTGTGAGCTCTAGTGGGCTTTGCATACTCTGACTGGTTTAACTGCATGTGTGTGGAGGAAATCAGATGAGATCTACATTATGAGTACCAAAATAACAGCTCTCACACACGAGGAAGTCAAAGTACTGCAAATGATCTGACTGCATCCTGAGAGTCCTGGGTGTAGAACATTCCACCTCATGATTTATGCATTAGATGCAGCGTGAGAAGTGCTGACCTGCAGTCTCATTAGGAATTCACTCTTCATCCTCGGCTTAATTCATATTAGTTTTGCTGATACATTTCACATGAGATATTGGATTGTTTATGATAAAAAAAGGAATGTTTTTTTTAAGTGGTCGTCTTGTTTTTCAAGTGGAAAAACTTCAGTACAATTTCCAAGAAAATTTTACATTTAATTACTCTAAAAGTGTCATTTTCAGTTTTTTGTTGCAAATGTCATGAATTATTAATTCATATATATATATATATATATATATATATATATATATATATATATATATATATATATATAAAAATTATTGTTCATCATTATTCAATTATTAGTCATGAATATATTAATTCTTATCATTTAAGATTTATCGGGAGTGTCAAAACGTTTTTATACTAACTGAACTAACCTTTCCTTTTCATAAAAAGATGACATTATCTGATGTTTTGAGATATTTGCACACAATCACCAGGCGTCCTCTCTAATATTTCATTTGCTATTACATATTTTCCTCTTTTTTTTGGTGAGATCACATGTCTTTGATTTGGTGGGAAAATATAAAAATATAATAAAAAATGTATAGATATTTTATATATATATATATATATATATAATTTAAAACGGTTTTCCATTTAAGATGTTAATTTTTCATTATATCATCAGAAAAATTGTATCTGTCAAACATTCAAAAAAAATTCAAAATTAATTTTAGTTCAGAAATTAAGAACATGCTCATCACAGAATAGGTGTATTTCCATTATTATATGTATGAATTGCATTTTTTAAGTTATATTTTTTGCCCTTTTATACCTTTCTTAGATAGGACAGGAAACAACAGGGAGAATAAAACTGCATTATGTTCAAAGACTATTACTTCAACTTAAATGACATTATTAATGTATTTTTGAGTATATTAATAAATAGGACAAAAAGTGCATTCAAAGTCATTGACTATATCCAGGTAACATGTATGTCCTGTTGCCGTCTGTCAGGCAGGAAGTCGAGTGGACACTCCAGACTGATGGTGAGCGAGTGGTCTGAGGAGGATGTGTTGGCATGGTTACGTGAGGAGGGCCTAGAGGCTGTGATTGATGTGTTTCAATCCAATAACATCGATGGAGAGGAGCTGCTCTCTCTCACCAAGGAAACCCTCAGCTCTGAGCTGCACATTGGTAAAATGACAGCACACATTACTCCATTATTACATACACACATTACAGATCTGTATTCATCTATCATACCTTGCTGTAGACTCTGGATGTACTCTGCATATAAAGTATGTCTCTCTCTATGTATATATTACAGTGGAGTGTATATATATATTTATACAACAGTTCTTTCTGGTTCTCGAATCTGATTGGCTGATAGGAGTGTGATATTAGAGTCCAACAGAACTCCTCCCACCTCTTCACCGTATTTCTCACAGCGAGTGTCATGGCGGACGCCCAAATCCACTATAATTTAAAAATAATACTGTTTTGTGTCACGGAATGCAGTTTTAAGAGTTTTTTAGGCGAGAATATGCTTGCTTGGACTTCAGATATGCGGTTTGTTAATAAAGATAAGGTCTATTTGAAAATTTGCTTCGACGTTTTCGGAGACGTGAGCTCCAGCGGTTCAGCGGTCGTTCAGCGCTCATTACACGCGCCGAGAGCGCCTCACCGCGGCTAGATCTTCTGGAATTTATCGCTGGCTCTGATGTCTCTATAGTGGTTAAACAAGATATAATTTGTGTTGGGTAAATCTAACGGACATTCTTTGGTCTCATTAAACTATTATTTGTTCCAGAGCAAATAGTTTTGGCAAAAGTTTATCATGTTTATGTAAATACAATGCTGTATATTGCGCTACCTTTGCCTACGGTTGAGTTGAATTGCCTAGCAACTTTTATGATGGCTGTTTTTGTTGTTTATTAAATGATTATTCAATAAATAGTATTTAACATAAATAATAATAGTATTTAATAGTGTTTGGTACTGAGACATGGTGCGTTTGTGATGGTGATTTTAGTTACATTGTTCCGCCATTAGATGGCGACAACAGACTGTTTTTATGAGTCAGCGCTGCAGTAAAGACTTTTATAATGAAAAATAAACGCTTTTCTAAACAGGTTATTTTTACTTTCAACAACAGCTTGACGCAGCTAACAAATGCATTGAGCAGCGCTGTCTTTAGAAATCAATGAACGGATATTGATGTTACGACAAAGATAAGGCTTTCTTCAGTAGACATTCAAACTTATGTTTAATTTTGAGTAACGTTAGGAGACTAAGATACTGTATCAGATGCAGTTAATCATAATCGCTCAGTCCATCTCTTTCTCATAATACTTACTTTACAATATACAGCAAGCTTTTACTACAGTAATACAATAAGCTTTCAATGAAGCAACTCAAAGTTCCTTCGTTACTAGTTCTAAAGTGACGTTTTGGAATTTAGGATTTAACGGAGCATCATAATCGCAGATGAATCGCCTTCGATATTGCATGTGATGGAGATTTACTACTAGTCACAGAACCGGCTTTACTGATGAGATGCGCATGACAATCTCATGCATAATCGCATAATTTTGACGGCATGGATGAATCTGTGGTGGGGAAGAAACGTAAGCTATTAATAAGATTAGTATTGACCAAGTTCAGAGGCTATCATATGTGGATCAACTTTGTTGTGTATTTTCAACAGTTTCAATATTAAAAATAACTTTTATATTGATTCAGTGGATTTATAGCATTTTGGGAAAAAATAATCAGTTTTTATAACAATCTTTGAAAATCAAAATCTGGATTTGAATTTTTAATGTTATTATATCCTAAAGATCCTAAGTGAAAGTTTGAAACAGAAAATAGTGGTTTTCATCTTGCCACTTTCTTGGTGAAGAAAACACATTTTTACTCAATCAAAATGGATTTATAGTGTTTTGGAACCAAACTCTTCATATGTGACCCTGGAGCACAAAACCAGTCTTAAGTAGCACAGGTATATTCATAGCAATAGCCAAAAATACATTGTATGGGTCAAAATGATTAATTTTTGTTTTATGGCAAAAATCATTAGGATATTAAGTAAAGATCACGTTCCATGAAAATATTTTCTAAATTTCCTACAGTAAATATATCAAAACTTAAATTTTTGATTAGTAATATGCTTTGCTAAGAACTTCGTTTGGACAACTTTAAAGGCAATTTTCTCAGTATTTAGATTTTTTTGCACCCTCAGATTCCAGATTTTCAAATAGTTGTAT
>JAFVLL020025532.1:0-29071 GCA_021397915.2 Tor tambroides | reverse complement strand
GGATTAATATCCCGTGGTAACTAGGAATTACTGAAGCGTCAGTCTGGATCCAACCCTTAAATGATCTGAGATGACCAAACACCTGAGAAGAGATGATGCCAACCCCTCAGAGGACCTCAGCGGATGCCAACCCTCAGACAACATACAGAATTACCAAATTTTGCCACAAGTTAAATATATTAAGTTT
The DNA here is from genome assembly GCA_021397915.2 of Tor tambroides. Taxonomy (NCBI): domain Eukaryota; kingdom Metazoa; phylum Chordata; class Actinopteri; order Cypriniformes; family Cyprinidae; genus Tor; species Tor tambroides. Next base: position 28,884 of record JAFVLL020025532.1, on the reverse strand, counting down.
CTACAATATATAAATATATTGTGGAAACTTAATTTCCTGTAAAGCTGCTTTGCAACGATTTGTATCGTAAAAAGCGCTATACAAATAAACTTGAATTGAATTGTCTCTGTGCATTCTGAAATATACTTTAATGTTAATATATTAATTTCTTAATTTATCAACAAGCTGTTTCCTTTCTCTTGTATGAGACACACAATGTAGAATTACATGTTCAGCTGTTTCTGGCATTTCACAATAAGTGCAGCAATCTGACTCACTTTCCCCTGTGGTGCGCAGGGAAGAATTTAGATTGGTGTGCCCTATGCGGATCCTGGATATTATAATATCTTCTCTTCTGTTTCCATATTTTCTGTTTTCAATGCCCACTTCAGGCTGGATATTGAATAAGTGTCTCCCTTTATTCCAGCTGTCTACCACATGCTTCTGTCTGCTGCTTTAATAATACATTTTGCTTCAGTCTTGCTTAATTCATGGCATATCACAATGCATTAATAGAAATAAAAACAAGCTTTTGGAAGATTCACATGCTACTCAACTGCTTAGACGTTACTTGCAGGGAAGACAGCTCTGATTGGTTTTCCTGCAACTGTACGTCATATCATATCCAAAAAGTGCTAAGTAATGTGTAATTATTATGCTTGAAAAACACCAATACATGCACGCACATACACAAACAAGAGAAGATTTGTTTATAAATGTAAAATAATAAATTGTGCAAAATTACAGCAAAATTATCTCAAAAGCTGAGCCAGATACTATTCAAAGAAATAAGAAAAAGTAATTAGTAAAAAGTAAGTATTAAAGAAATAAAGCAATTACAACCTGCAAACTCACAATAGTTTTGTAGATAGTTTACGATTTTTGCATTGCAATTTATTTTTTTTCCAAACAATTATTGACAGGAGTCATTTAAGTCTTTTTATAATTTTTTTTTTAAATCTGTAGTAATAAATTTATGTAATAAACATTCAGCTTTAATAAATTAATAATAAATTGTTAGTGAAATCGACGTTATATGTATAGCGAATAAAGTAGACACTAAAAAAGTTTATTCATACAACTACTTGAAAACAGTTCATATTTCATGATAAACTAAATAATTCAGTGTTAAAAGTTAAACACAAAGCACAAAAAAAGACACAAAATTATATGTAAATATATTATGTAATATATTTTAAAAATATATTTAAAATGGCTGTCAATCAGTCGTCAAGCGAGTGTCTGCCCACTTCTAATGGTCAGTGAATAACTCCCATCCATGTTAACACCTCTCCGTCTCTTTATTTGCAGATAAAAATGATTTAACCAGCACCATGAAGAGCTGATCATATGTAGTTTAGAGGTCTGTAACTGAAAAACCCTGAGTTTGCCAAGTTTATGCAAAAAAAATTAAAGCTTTATTGAAAATGCACAGGTTTTTGGACCAATTCAGAAGTGGGAAATTGTTCTGAAATATTCATTATTAAAAAACACAAACGTGACCCAAAAAATAAAAGGTAGAGAAACAAACAGTACAAATGAACAACAGTGTGTAAAGGTTTCAGACACAGCCCTGAATCACGCAGCCAGCAGAACAGTTCCACCGCTCGTCATCCAGCGGCTCATGCATACGTCTGCACTGCAGATCTCCAGACGGGGCGTCAGTGAAGGAGCTCTTAGAGAAGTTCACCCACTCTTCAGTGACGTTTACGCCGCACACCTGGCACAGCTCCGTAGCCAGCGCGTCTTTCAGAAAGAGGAGGCGTGCCAGTCTCTGGAGCGGGTAGCGGCAGTTGCGGCTGCTGTGTCCGTGGCTGTAGAGCAGGAGCAGGTCTCTCCTGCAGGGCAGCAGGTGTCGGTGGACGGCACAGACCTGGATGAAGTCCAGTCTCTGGGCTAGACGGAGCAGGCGAACTGGGTTGCGCTCCATATGTGCTCTGCTCGCAGCCAGAGCCAGTTGAACAGCCGGAGAGCTGCGTATCCTCTCAGGCAGCTCAAGAACATGTTGAATGGCTTGAGATGAACCTGAAAACATGAAAAAAGATGACAGATGATCTGTTTATCTCTTTTAGAACTCCATTAGTGGTTTTTATCATATGTACACTTAAAGAGATAGTTCACCCAAAAATGAAAATTCTGTCATTAAAAGTGGGGTATGCATTTTTTCAAAAATGCTTTAGAAAACGAGTTGGGCCAAGTACCAAAACAAATTTGTAGCCAATCAGCAGTAAGGGGCGTGTCTACTCATGATGCGGGGGAGAGAGCGCTCAGTGCACATGACAGACATTAGCCGAGTCGAGCGACGACAGAAAGATAGAGAAGGCGAATAAAAAACAAAAGAGGAAAACGTCTGCGGAACAAAAGAATGCTTATACACCGTGTCTACACCGGACGCAACAGTTGTCATGTTGCGCCGTGCCACACCAGCTAAAGTCTTTCTACACTGGTAGACAGCAAAGGCAAGAAGTAGGACCCGTGTAAATATCGGATCAGCTTTCCAGCGCTGGAGAGAACTCAAGGAGCGGGAAGGCGTGCGATCGGACGCCGAGTTTGCTTTGTTTCTTCTCGATCGGTGAGTAACATTGGTTTGCTTTGTTTCACAGAACTAATTGTTGCCTGGTTTGCGTACGTATGTTTGAGGCGGAGCTATCAAAATAGGGGTGAGACCCTTTTGGGGTAGGCGTGTGTTTGTTTTGGTGATTTCAAATATCAACATTGGCTACCAGAAATCACTTACCCCACCATTAATTACTCACCCTCATGTCGTTCCAAACCCGTAAGACTTTCGTTCATCTTCGGAACACAAATTAAGATATTTTTGATGAATTCCGAGAGCTCTCTGACCCTCCATAGACAGCAAGGATCCTACCACGATCAAGGCTCAGAAACGTAGCAAGGACATAATTGTTATGTGATACTCTCCAAAATGGCGCTATATGGTAACGCAGAGGAGACGAATTGTTGAATAAAGTCGTTATTTTTGTTTTCTTTGCGCACAAAAAGTATTCTCATAGCTTTGTAAAATTACGCTTGAACCACTGATGTCACATGGACTATTTTAACGATCTCCTTGCTACGTTTCTGAGCCTTGATTGTGTAAGGACCCTTGCTGTCTATGGAGGGTCAGAAAGCTATCGGAAAGCATCAAAAATATCTTAATTTGTGTTCTGAAGATGAACGAAGGTCTTACGGGTTTGGAATGACATGAGGGTGAGTAATTAATGACAGAATTCTTTTTGGGTGAACTATCCCTTTAAGTGTGACAAAGTAAGATGTGAAAACAGTGAAATATGTGTGGAAGCATTAATGTAAATGTGAAAAAACAGAGTGTATACAGTGTTATTTATTAAAGCAATAAGCCCAGTGAAGCCGTGGTTTTCAGTGAATTCACAACAGATAAGGGGTGTTGTTAAGACAAGGAGCAGAGTGTCTAAAACCGCTTAGCTGTTCTAAATTCAATGTAAACTATAGCTTCACTGGGTTTTATTGCTTGTATAAAAGGGTTAGCATGTGCTTAGCTCACCCATTAAGAAAAAATTCACAACAAAATCTGACAAAAATCTAGAATAATTTACAATGGCTCAACCAATCATAATCAAGGACTGGAACTTGACTAGAATGTTTTATAAATACTACTATAGTTTTTATTCATATTTAGCTATTATTTTCATATTTCATTTTAATTTCAGTTTAAGTTTTAATAATTTAGTTATGCGCTTTTGTCCATTTCATTAGTTTCTAATTTAGTTGCCAACATTTCTAAGTTTTGTTTTTAAAGTTTTTCATCTAATATTTATTTCAGCCTTATTTCAATTAACAAATAGTTTTTAATAGTTTTTGTTTTAGTTTTAATTACAAAAACACACCCAATCCTATTCCAAACTATTATTTTGCTACACACTATTATTTATTATTCAGGAAAAAGGTGAAATATTCAGGATATTTGAATGTATTGAACCCATTTTCAGCATTTTCCACAGTACCTGTAATATATGCAGCATATGCAGGTAAATCTCACTTTTATAAAAGTAAATCTCATCAAAATACTATTAGTTGAGCCACTGTCACAGCTGACCAATTTGAGGGAAATGCTTCCTATAATAATTTGCTTATTTTATATTATTAATTATTTTATTCATTAGCAATTCACCAGACCTGTATACATTTGCTTGGACATAAAATTACTATTACCAGTTATGCAGAAAATTTACTTTGACTTACAAAAAAAAAATTCTAATAATTTCATGTACATCTTTTTACATTTCCTAGATTAAAGGGGCAACACGGCTTACCTGATAAAATCTCTCGTTAAATAAATGTAAGAAAAAATGTAAAAATGTATAATCTTTTACTGGAAAATTAAATATTTTATCAAACTTAACTGCCTTAATCAGTTAAAAAGCTGTGAAGATATGGATCAAACTACTTTTTATAAAAATAACCCATCAATTTCAGTTGAAACCTATTTATAAAAAAATAATTAAAAATGGAACAAAAAGTCTGAGATAAATAAACCAAGAAAAAAACCTTGGTAAAAACCATAAAGGATCACTACAGTGAATCAATACACTGATATTAAGTAGCACTGAGAGCTCTAGCAGCTTCCTCACTTACCCAAGTTATAGAGAAGACTCAGTGCCTGAAACTCCTCTTGATTCTGGTGCTTCCCATCTCTGTAGCTCTCCAGCAACCAGCTCAAGCATTCCTGCAGGTGAGTGTCGTTGATGCGCGGGTCAAAATACTGAAGTTGCTGCCCGCAGAGTCTGTAGGAGGCGTAGAGAAGGAAACGCACGCTTTTCTCCAACACAGCCACACAGTCCGGCCCCGACACACGCTGGATAATCATGTCCTGTCGAACGCTACGCAGACGGTCAAACACAAAACTGTAGACCTGTGGGTCATAAACAAGACAAGCTTGAAATGGCCATCATATTACAGATAAAGGTATGACAAAATGCTATTTCCATACCTCCGTCCATGGCTGAAAAGCAGAAGAAGCTGCAATGTCATCAACTAGGTAACACACAGTCTTTAAAAGCACAGATGGCGGTCGAAGGTCGCTGGCTCTCGTGGAGTCTTTCCCCGCTGCAGGTCTCGAGTACTCTTTGACGGCACGTGAGACATCAGCACGCGGCAAACGATCACGCTCTGTGCCGGCCACCATCTCAAACCTGTGCAGTCGATTCTGTGCTTCCCGCTGGCGTAATTCATAGGCAGGACACATAGTCATACAGGTGCCATGAGGCACCGAGTCTTCAGCTTTCTGCTCCACCACACGTTCCCTATTCGCTCGACCCTGCTCCTTATGCCTGTGTCCTCGGCCCCTCCTCGACTGATGCCACCTGAACATTAAACAAGACAGAAGACATACAAATAAATGTATAATGTATGACAAACTGACAGCAGCTGCTAATGATTGCTGCAGGTGATTCAGAATTATCTGACACTCAATAATTATTAGACCATATTGCTGAATAGATATAGAAAATAGAAAATTATTCTATTTATTAAAATAGAAAACTTTGATATATGTGACCCTGGGGCACAAAACCAGTCATAAGTAGGAATAGCCAACAATGGGTCAAAATTATAGGTTTTTCTTTTATGCCAAAAATCCTTAGGATATTAAGTAAAGATCATGTTCCATTAAATATTTTGTAAATTTCCTACCTTAAATATATCAAAACTTAATTTTTGATTAGTAATATGCATTACTAAGGACTTCATTTGGACAACTTTAAAGGCAATTTTCTCAATATTCAGATTTTTTTGCACCCTCAGATTCCAGATTTTCAAATAGTTGTACATTGGCCAAATATTGTCCTAACAAACCATACATCTATGAAAAGCTTATTTATTCAGCTTTCAGATGATGCATGAATCTCAATTTCAAAAAATTGACCCTTATGACAGGTTTTGTGGTCCAGGGTCACATTAGTTTCAAGTATTGCAGAAAGGTCTGGAAGATGCTCACTGCGACCTTTTTGAATAATTGTTATCTTTGCTGACATAAATGTATCTCGTTTAGAATTGAAAACGGATTATTTCCAAACTACATGTTATGCAATTATAACAATCTGACATGTTCATGCTGTAACCTGCTAGTTGCATGTTCTGCTTTATACTGTAATGACATTAGCTTTGTCACAACGAACGGAGACTGTTTCTGTCTGCGGATACTCTTTGTATCAAATGGTTAACAGTTACGCTTTCTGACTGGTATTTAAATATAATGTGTTCATGGCGTATCATCGTGCGTTAATCAAAATAAAAACAAGCTTTTGGAGGACTCACCCGATGCTCATGGTTGTTTTGTTCATTGGTCGGGTCACTTGCCGTAAAGACAGCTCCGATTGGTCGCCGGGTTTCATGCAATTGTACGTCATATCCGACAAGTGCTACGTATTGCTTTGTAATTTACACATTAAAAGTGTTGTTTGTTGTTTTGAAAACCAAAACAAATCTTAGAATCTACTTTCTTATCCTTGTGGAAAATTTTTTTCACAAAGGTTTCTTAAGAAAATACCTACTCTTACAGATTTCTTATGTGAAGTAGAACATTTAATCAAATCACTATTAATAATAAATAAAACAAATCTACTTTTTTTTTTTAAGAAATATGAGATCTTTCATGTATCATGATAACCGTTTTGCTCTCTTCCCCCCCATTCCTTGTGGAAATGTTACACCGTGCAACAATGATTATATCTCATATATACTGTATATATGATATATAATCATTCTATGATATATAAACTGTTGCTGGAAATGTTCTAGATTCCTAAAATTTGTGTTTGCATTATTGTGTTGTTTTCTTGAAACAGATTTTATGGTTAGTTTTTTTTTAGGAAAAGCGGATTGCATATCCGGGCAAAGAAAAGCAACAACCGTAATCTACTTCATAATTCCCGTCACATGTCAGTTCTTTAAGCAGTAATTAATGTTAGGTGTAAAGGATTTTAATAAAATATAAGTATGGTATCACATATTTCTCTACCTGCATACACCGATAATACTGTTTGGGTTGTTGATCTCAATTTAAAAACAATTTAGACCATAAAAAGAAATTGAACAGAAAAATAGCCAACTAAAAGGTGTTATCTTGTTATAACACACATGAATCAATATGGTTGTTTTATTAAATACACTCCACCACCAGTCTGATTGAACACGTGACAAATTCTTTTAATCATTCTGCAGCAATGTATGAAATAAATACCTACAATTCATTGATTATTAACATGCGTTATTTATTTAATTGTAAACAGATGCGATAATGTATCACAGCGTGGAGGGACAGAAGAGAGCCTGGGCTGTGCTCGGCCCGATCTCTTCTTCCTCCAATGACTGCTTGATTAAAACAGTCTCTCGGCTTACAAGTGAGGACACCTCCAGAAGGTCAGAAAAAGTCCTAAAATGAAAATAAATCCAAAGACTGAATCAGTTAAAGAATGGCACAGAGAAAATCTCAAGCTCTGTAAGGTGCGAGTCTTTCTTGTATGGAGACTGAAGAACTCCTACCTTGTCACCTGTTGGCTGATTGCATTAGCTGTATCTTCCATCTCTCCAAGACACTGTTTTGAAGCCTCACAATCAGTGGGAATGCCCTTAGTATAATGTTGCAAGACACGCTCGCTCCGATTCAGAGATTCAACAGCTTTGTCTGTGCAAGAGAAATATTATTCAATAAACTGGATTGGAATCACTATAAAATCAAAAATCATCAATCTCACCTAAAAACTGGTCGGCGTCCTCTCCAATGTCCACGTTCTTCACAGGAAGACTGTGTCTCGTGGCATCAATGGCAGTGGCAAATGACTTGTAGTCCTCTGCAAATGTGTTTACTTCAGCAGCAACAGGACCTAAAGACTCGATCTGCATAAAAGAGGAGGGACTCACATGTGAGATGCGTCAACATGGAGATTTAAGCAACAGTGTTAAATGTGTGAAGATGACCTGTAAGTCCAGTAAACTGTTCAGCTGTTTCTGCTTTTCCATCAGCAGATACTGTCGTTTCTTGCGATTAACTTGAGCGGATAACTGCTGCTCTTTCTCCATTACAGCCAGAATATTCCTCTCAGCCTCCTCTCGAAATTTTTGGGTATTATGCTCAATCTAGACAGAGAAACATAAAAACCTTACCAAACGAGGGCTTTAAATACACATTTCAAACACAAAATATAACATTAAGACAAAAAAAGCCTTTTTGTTTGGTGTTGCTAGCTCTCCTTATTTCAATACAGGGGAGATATGGAAAGCATTTTTCCATTTTAATATTAGTTCGTGTTTTAGTAATTTTTTTTTTATTTTTTAATACACATCTATATAGCTTTTATTCATTTTATTTCAGTTATTTTAGTACATCAAGTTAAACAGTTAAAATGAGAAATGTTGCCTTGGCAACTAGCTGAAAGTATTTTATATTAGTTAATGTTTATTTTATTTTATTTCAGGTAATGAAAAGGTTTTCTTTTTATGCTTTTAATTTTAGTTTCAATTTTAATTTGTGTTAACTATAATAACCCTGGATGTAAAATCACTGATTTTGCTGGATTTTTGTAAAAAAAAAAAAAAAAAGTTTTAAATATCTGACAAAAAGTAGGGACACAACTGGGAATCTTTATATTGTACTATATCTAATAGTAGTTAAAGACAAATATTTCAATAGTTTTTCTTAATATATTATAATATATAAATAGAATTGTTAATAAAAAATAGTTTAATAACCTTAATAATTTATAACCTTAACACTTCACCTTAATTTTTAAAAAACATAATTGATTAAATCAAGTATTGAGGTCTGAGGATAGATATCATCAGGAGCAGTGAGTACTAAGGTCATGTCACCATAATTTTGATAAAATAAATAAAAAATAAAATCAAATGGTATATTTATGTGAGGCACATTCTAGTGACCATCTTTGATTCAATTTAAAGAGAAAATGTTGCTATTTTAAAAACAAATCATAGGTAAATTTGTGAGGCATTTTCAGTAAATTAGATTAACTTAACCTCAGACCTTAGCAGTGAGGAAGGCCAAAATAAATGTCTCCATCGCTATGTCCCTTTCCTCATTATCAGCATCCACTGCGTTTGGCTGTGCAACTTTCTCTGGAAAATACAATCAACATTAAGCAAACAGGTCTGGTGAAAAAAAATAAAAAATAAAAATCATATTACTCTAAACTTTACCACACCATTAATGACAGAGACATCAAAATCTGGACGAATGCAGTGACCATCCAAAACAGTCGACTGAAAGACATTTCCTCCCACATTTGAGGATTCCAGAATGCTGGCGACCACTGCGGGAAAACATTACATGCTCAATATCACATTCACCAATTATCCTGTAAGGAACATTAACTTATCTAGTAAAACAAAGCTTATTCTGCAACCTAGATCCAATGAATGCAAAGTGAATATTTCATTTGACACATCTATAGTCTAGCCAAACACTCACAGTTAGAGTCATTGTCTGCCAGACAGCTCATCGTACGTCTCGATGGTACGCCTTCCCTTGGCTTTCGCGGGTTGCTTACTCTGGGAGAGGACGGTCTGGGTGGCATCAGCATTGATTGCTGCTGTACACTGCCCTACAAAACACACCAGCCCTCATATTAATATAAAAAGACACAGAGAAATGAGACACAGCAGCACAGATGTTGAAGGATAACATTACTATGAGACATAGCATACAGTTTCTTCCCATTATGTTGCTGTCTGTTACCTTTGAAGGAGCCTTTGTTTCAGTTTGCATGTATCGAGGCTTCACAATCGTGCCCGACGCTAAAAATCAATAAGATCAGATGAAATTGTCAGGATAACATCAATGAGTTATGACACTGAATGAATGGTGGGTGCTCTTACCTTTGGTTTTCCTCCTTGCACCACTGTTATTTCCGCCGCTGGCTTCATTTTCAGTGGATAAACTAAAAAAAAAAAGAGAGGCTGTCTGAATATCTGCATACATGAAACTGATTAATAAGAGTAAATTCATACAGAAAAGAATGAGTTAAATGACAACCAGATACAGTTTTGTAAAGTCTAATAAAGACACAAAACAGCCTCTGGTTGAACTCATTGAGTTTAATTTGGACTTTGATACAGAGATAGTTCATGACTTTTCGTTGTTATTAGACCAAATAATTATTTAGCAGTAATAGTGTCATCTTACCACGCCATTTTCTACATAAATTACTTTCATTTTATTCGTGTTTAATTTTTAAATCAAGTCAAGTTGGTTTATTCACTGCCATTTTCGAACTATATCGCCTGGATCACGGTGAGAAAATACTTTTAACATGTAAACAAATACATTTTACAATACCAACATTAGCACGCGTATTTTCACGAGGTAATACATAACACTTCAGAGAAAACCGTGTAAAAACAAGTGAGCCAGATTGATGTTTACATTATTCAAGCAGCATTATATGATGAACTTAATAAAAAGTATTGAAGACTTGAACTTGACCTAAAATATGAAATCTTACTTCTTTGAGTCACTTGAAGTGGTTTTCTCTACTTTACGTATATTTAACGGCTTTTTGGATGCCATTATGTTACACAAACCAAAACCAACGCGAGGACTGTTGTTATGATTTTTTTTTCAACGCGCGTTTTATTGATTTTCTTCCTCTGTGTTTGAAGCGCTAACATGAGCTGCGTTCAGCGCCACCTGTCAGACTGGAGTGTAATTGAACCAAATAAAGTAACCCAACCTGCGAATATTTTCACAATTATCCTGTAACTTGCAAAATGATGCAACGTTTTTTTTTTCATTGTAATGAATTACTTATAGTGAGAGTAAGTTAATTGACTTCCTGTGTTAAAGACTTTATAATAAAAAGCCGTATTTTTAACGTAATAAAGTTGTAGCTTTTATATATAAGACTCATATATTCATATGCTCTTAGTAAAATGTTACTTGTCATATGTATGACAGATAAATTATACAATAATAAAAAAAAACTTTTTACCGAAACAATTTCGTTTAAAACGATTTACATGTCATGATAAACTAAATAATGCAGAGTTTAAAGTTAAAAGCACAAACAAAAAATGCACGAAATTATATATAAATATATTATGAAGTATTTAATGTATTTAAAATGTTTTCTCTTGTCGGTCAGTTGTCAAGCGAGTGTCCGCCCACTTCTGAGTAAATAACTAAGCGGTCAGTGAATAACTCCCATCCATGTTAACACCGCTCCGTCTCTTTATTTGCAGATGAAAATTATTTAACCAGCAGCATGAAGAGCTGATCGTATTTAGTTTAGAGGTCTGTAACTCGGGTAAGTGCAGATATCCATGCGTTTCATATCACAGTCTATGTTTCATATGTGTTTGTTCATCCCTTTGGAGTTGAAATGTTAGGATTAGCCATAGTTAGCAAGAAAAGTTAGCTCAAACTCTGCGTCTGGCAACTTTTTTAGTGCTGCTTACCAGATATTTGACGGATTTAAGAGATTGATTTATTTAATTCTCGTCAAATTTCTTATAATTTGCGAAAGCGCTGCTGATTCAGCACAATGTTATTATTATTAGCACGTAGCAAGCTAGGAGACGCTCCCACTTTCCTGGATGTTTTCAAAAGTTTCTCCATGTGCAAATAATGAATGCTGATGAATATAGTTTGGTTATGGGAATTATTGTGAGAGAACTTCAAATATGAACCTGAAATGTGCTGTATATTCAGTGTTTATGCAATTTTCGGTACCATGTGAACTTCTGTAACGATGAATACTTATGGCATCTGCTTTTACTCAGATTTCTTCTATGGAAATTACAGCAATCCAGTGCTGTTGTGAGGCTCTTTTCACCAAACCCCTCAATAAATAATAAATATTTATGTGACAGATCAGTTTCCCTGCTCTCTCGTTTCACAGCTCAATGAAAGTTCATGAGAGGTTTGAAGTTTCAGTGTTTCCATTACTGACTCAGTCTGTAGGCTTGTTTGACACTTTTGCTAGTTTGTAGTTTTACAGGATTTTAAAGGATCTGCCATAAGTAATGGCATGATTTGAACGCATATTATTGTATTCAGGATTGCTTCTCAAGGTCGTGGTGGGATCATGTGTGTTTTGTGCTCTTCAGGGTTGGAAAAAAGCTGGAATGGCCTCTAAACTATTTGACAGACTTCGCCGTACGCTGTTCAAAGAAGGGGAGCTTCCTTCAGAGACAGATGGTCACGGAGCAGATGACTTTCCAGAAAGTTCTGAGCTTGAGGATGATATAGACTGCGTGTCGGCCAGACTCGGAGGAACCCTGTGCTTTGAGGGTGATGGGGTCCTGGACTCGGAGGATGCAGGAGACGCGTCAGGGCCAGACAGCGACTCTGACTTTTTTGGAGAGTCCATAGATAATGCATGTAGCAGCACAGGTAGTCATCAATAACACACGTGTTTTACAGAGCTGAAATTGATGAGTAAAATAGAAGAATTTGTATCATTGGTGAATTGAAGTCCAGGATACATATGCAGAAGCTGTTAAAAATTCAGTCATTTACTCAATCTTGTGTTGCTTCAAAACATACAGTATTGTTCAAAAGTTTGGGGTTAGTCATTTATGCTTTCCAAGACTACATTTATTTGTTTAAAATACAGTAAAAACATTAAAATTGTGAAAAATTACTACAATTTAAAATACCAGTTTTTTATGTTAATATATTTTAAAACAGTAATTTATTTCTGTGATGCAAAGCTAAATTTTCAGCATCATTCCTCCAGTCTTCAGTGTCACATGATCCTTCAGAAATCATTCTAATATGCTGATTTGATGCTCAAGAAAGATATATTATTAATATTATAAAGTAAAAAAAAAAAAAAAAAACAGCATTTATTTAAAATAGAAATTTTCTGTAATAACTGTCACTTTTGATCAGTTTAATGCTTTCTTGCTGAATAAAACTATTGATTTTTATTTAATCTTACTGACCCCAAACTTTTAGTTTTACAGTAGTGTGTGCTATTATTATTGTTCGGAGTTTTCAAAAAACAACAACAACATAAAATTAGCCCATTTGACTTATACTGCATATAGCAAATGTTCTGAACTCATATAGTAAGGAATAGGCTAGATTCAAATTTGGCTCAGACTTCACTGAAAATCATCTCAGCACTTGCAGTTCTTGAATCATATTCTCCATTCTGTGTATTCAAACTGATGTGTCACCAAACAAATTGGAAAGCAGTGGTTTTTGGTGTCAATGATGTAAAATCTGTCAGCTGAGGTCATTATGAACTGCCATTGTATGGAAAAGAGCTTGTATGGAAAAACTCCTTCTTTTAAAAACAGTACGTGGTTTGTAACGAGCTCTTCCTTTAAGCTTGAACACATTTAATATGGTTGTTTTGAATTTACAATAATCTGTTTGTAGGCAGATTTCACTTCTTCTTTTTTAGTTCACTTTTAGTTCACTTGATGCTTCACAGTTGCAGTTAATCTTGTCTTTGGTTTATAGAAACCAGCCCAATAGGTCCTTCCCCAAAAACCTCGAACATGATCACCAGACAACTACAAGAAAACTGGCGGAGCTCAAAAACGCGTTGTATTCCTGAAAAACTCATTTTTGAGGTGACTGACGCCAGTGTTGTGCATGAGACAAATTCAAAGTATGTGGTAAGTACACTAACACCAGCTGTGAACCATTTCATTTTCAAGTTTAAGAACCATTTTTCAGTCTGTCAATTTTTTTTTTTAATGTCACCAAAACAGTTTTTATACCAACATTCATTTTAAATTTGGGAAAAAGACAAATTAGACTGTTCACACCCAAGAAAAGGAAAATACTTGTAAAAATGTAGTTTAAAACACATGCACGTTCTTCAAAATGTACAGAAATGTACTCTTTGTATAAATATTGGTTTCATATGGATTTGAAAATATCTCCATAAAAACTATTGGTTACACAACAAAACTTCAATTTGGTGGGCAAATATTTTGTAGTTCTGTCAAACGATTAATCGCGATTAATCGCATCCAAAATAAAAGTTTTTATTTACATAATATATGTGTGTGTGTTGTGTGTATATATAAATAGACACACATTCATGTATATATTTAAGAAAAATGTTACGTTTATATATTAAATATATTTATATATGATATAAATTATATGAATCTAAATATATACATGTAAATATTTTCAAAACATATGCTGTGTGTTTATATATACATAATAAATATACACCGTACACACACACATTATGTAAACAAACTTTTATTTTGGATGCGATTAATCGCGATTAATCATTTGACAGCACTAATATTTTTTTAAAATATTTTTTTATATATATATATTATTATTATTATTATTATTATTATTATTATTATTATTTTTTTTTTTTTTTTTTTTTTTTTTTTTTTTTTTATTATAATAGAAGTAATAATAAAAAAAAAAAAGTGATAAGATTTTATTTCCAAAAATCTGAATCTTTTTCTTTATTATTATTTCAGGACAGTTGTACCGTATCGCCCTGAAAATTTAGGTTTCATGCCCCAAAAAAGATAAAAATTCATTTTAATTCAGAAATTAAAAATGTTCTCGTCACAAAAAAGAATATTCAGGCTATTGGGTTCATGAACTGAATTCTTTATGCATTTTGTAGTGCTGTCAATCAGTAAAAAAAAGTAAACTATTAAAACTAATTATTTGCACATTTTTCTGTAATTAATCACATATCATTTTAATAAATTTATATTGTCATAATGCAAGTCAAAGGATGACAGGAAAAAAATGGATGCTGCATTAATTGTGTTAAAAAATCCCTTAGTCTTTTTCTTTTTGGACAAAACAAAACGTAAATGTCACGTCATTGACTCATTTATCAGCTGCAGGTTTTGTTTTTCTGATTTCACATGAAATCAAATACACTTGTGGTCTTTCTCATCAGCTCTACACGATTCACGTCATCCATTCAGGGACGTTTGACAAAACTCCCGCGGTCATCACGCGGCGCTACACTGACTTCGAGCGTCTACATAGCCGCTTGCGCCGCCGTCACGGGGACGAGATGGATGGCGTGTTCTTCCCTCGCAAGAAGCTGCGCAAGAACTTCGCCGCCGAGACCATTGCCAAGCGCAGCCGAGCATTCGAGCAGTACCTGACCCACCTTCACTCCCTTCCTGAACTACGGAGCACACCTACATTTCTTGAGTTCTTCTACCTGGGTGATCTGCGCGCGGGCCAGATGCTGATGCGAGTGGGCCGGTACCAAGACGCCCTGGGCTCTCTTCTCAATGCTCTGCGGCTCCAGGAGAAGTTAGGATGCCATCAGCTCCTGCAGCTCAACCAGCTCCAGAGGGTTCATTGGTTCTTCACGCTCTCCGCCTTGGTCACCTGCTTTCAAGAACTAGAACAGCTCAGTGAGGCGCAGGAACACTGCGACCGAGCCCTGCAGGACCTAGCGCCTTCCCAGGAGGCCTTGCAGCAGCACCAGTTGCACCCTCTGCTCATCCCGCTCCTCCAGTCCAACGTCAGGCTGTCCTGGAAGATCTCGAAGGACAAGAGGCGCTGGGAGGCTCTACTGCAGGACATCCAGGAGCAGGGGATTGATATCGGGAATCAGCCCAACCTAAAGGAGTGTCTAATTAAAGAGAGCATCGAGGACAGTGAGCGGCTGGTCAGGGCTAAGAGCAAAAGTGAAGATGTCCCGTAAGAATTCAGGATTATTATTTTTTTAATATGAGTATTAGAAGTTATGAGGGATGATTCTGATAGCAATATGTATGATAGTATTAATTCCACAGGTTCCTTTAGTAAACTAACTTGTATAATGCACAACATGCAAAATACACATTTCAGTAGCATTTATTATAGACTTATTCTTTATTTGGCAACTCTTTCATATATGATTCAATTTGTTTACGTTACTTAAAGGAATAGTTGACCAAAAATGAATATGTGCTTAAAATTTACTCACCCTCAGGCCATCCAAGATGTAGATGAGTTTGTTTCTTCATCAGAACAGATTTGGAGAAATTTAGCATTATATCACTTGCTCACCAATGGATGCTCTGCAGTGAATGGGTGCCGTCAGAATGTGAGTCAAAACAGCTGATAAAAACATTACAATAATCCACAAGTAAACCACATGACTCAAATCTCGATTCTGGTCAAAATACTCTATGCTTCCTCTAGTGAAAAAGTCCATCCCCTGTTGTCCTTTCACATCAAAATCCACCAACATATTTCAGTATTTTGGACTGTTTTTACTTATAAATGGTGCTTGATCCCTGCATATTTCTCTCCTGATTCAGATGAGATGAGACAAATTTTTCACTGGAGAAAGTAATATTATGAAACTCGTATTTTAGCCGGTTTGACATTAAAACATCTTAGTAATGGACTGGTTTAATATAAACGACTCTTTTTCTCTTTGCAAGTTGTTAATTGATGGACTGGAGTCATGTTGAGTACTTGTGGATTATTGTGATGTTTTTATCAGCTGTTTGGACTCTCATTCTGACGGCACCCATTCACTGCTAAATAATATTTAATTTCTCCAAATCTGTTCTGATGAACAAACAAACTCATCTACATCTTGGATGGCCTATAATGGTGAATAAATGTTCAGCAAATTTTCATTTTTGGGTGAACTATTGCTCTAATGCATTCGGCATTATAAACTAATAATACTTTTGCAGAATTCAATAATTTAGGTGGAGTTTAATTTCTATACTAAATATGCTAAAACATTTTTAAAGATTAAATTAACAGTAGTTAGTTAAATTAATTAATATTAGTTAATAATAAAGTCAACAATAAAGTAATTTATAAATTAATATTCACCTGCATTAATATATATATATATATATATATATAAGTGCTGTCAAATGATTATTCGCGATTAATCGCATCCAAAATAAAAGTTTTTGTTTACATATTATATGTGTGTGCTGTGTATATTTATTATGTATATGTAAATACAAACACATGCATGTGTATATATTTAAGAAAAATGTTATGTTTATATATTAAATATTTATGATATAAAATATAAGAATATAAATGTATATGCATGTAAATATTTCCAAAATATATGCAGTATGTGAGTGTATCTATATATATATACAAAATAAATATACACAGTACACACACATATTACGTAAACAAAAACTTTTTTGTATGCGATTAATCGCGATTAATTGTTTGACAGCACTAAATATATATTAATAATAATAATATTATTATTAGTTTATTATAGCTCTGTTGCTTTAACTGGTGTTAACAAATTGAACTTGTAAATTGTTACCGTTTATTGTTGTATCCTATAAAATCCTCACCTGGGTACCGTGTTTTGGTGTGACACACAGAACTTTTGAACCACTTAATTCCTTATTTTCAGCTGTCATGCGTTGCAACCCAGTTGTTTTGTGCCTTATATTTAGTAGCCTTGAGCTACACAAACTATCAACCTTCATTTGAGCACCTCTAGCACTATTTAGAGTGGACATTGGAAAGAATTAAACGAGGCTGTCTACTCCAAATTCTGCTGTTTACATTCAGCTGCCTTGGACTGGTTTGCCTTTTTGGTGAAGAATGCAGTATGAATTATTAAAGTAAAGGGAATTTCCTCTTTCGGTGTAAATTGTGAATGAAATTGTCAGATACTGCTACAACAGCTTTTGGTGCTGTGAATTACAATTTTAATCTTTGTTTTGTTATTGAGCTCAGAGTGCTTTTAAAACTTCAGGTCACAACAGTTTATTTAGGCAGTGCAAATAACACTAAATATTGCCTTTTTATTGAATGAATACGCTCAAAAATTAAAGTTTTAATGTCTGAGCCCATTCTTTTTTTTATGTAATCTTACAAATTGTTGTCCCTTGTACACAATTTTGGATACTTTTGTATACTGGTTAAACAGATTACCGTTTTTTCCCTATGTTACCTACTAAATTTTAACTTGAATATATTTATTTATATATTTATTTATTGTTTTTGGGTATAGTTGAATCAATAAAGTAATATACTCTTCACAAAGCTGTTTTACAAGTTTTCACACATTTTTGGTAATTTGGTTTTGGCAAACTAAAAAGCCTTTGCAATAACTAAATGCTTCCAGGTTTTTATTCAAATTTTGTATTTCAAATGATTTTAGGCACTGAAATTGTTCAAGGAAAATTCCAGTTGAATTTACAGTAGGTCAATAAACTATACTTTGTTATTGGAAAAGTATCATTTTGTTATATTCTCCTCTCCTTTTTCAGGTTCCTCGGTAAGTTTGGGTGAGAGAGTACACTGTGAATTTTAGTATTTATTTATTTATTTTTTTTTAGTAAATTTAGTCATTTTGTTATGTCTGTCTTTCGAATCATATTTAACCCATATTTAAAGACAGCCTCCGGGGGACAATTGCATAAACTGCTTAGACTAGTCTTACAAGTTAGTCATTACATTTTTTTTTTTTCTTTAAGACTGGTCATCACTTGTACAAGTCAGTTACATAAAAAAACAGGTCTAATTTGAATCCAAAAGGAAAAGCTGATTACTAGTTGGCTAGACTAGGTTTTAAGTCATAGGTGACTGTTTATGCAACTGGCCCCATTTCTCGAATCTTAAACCTACGGCCTTTTAACTTAGTTGTTTTTTGTAAATTTATTAATTGCAAAATTCAGTTTTGAGGGTCCCTTACACATACTGTTCTCTAAAAGCACCAAATGTGGTTTTCTTTAAAGCACTATACAGCACTAACACAAACACCTACAGCTCATTTTAAGCACCTGTCATCTGCCATCTAGTGGTCACATAAAACTTTATAGCATTCCACTAAATGCACATTAGCGTGTCAATGCACAATCTGTTCCAAAGCGATGCATACAGTCTATTCTATACAAAGGGCTCTATTCACTTGAAATCATATTGCAATATGGCACCGCTAACATGCGTGACTGCTGCCAAATGTATTTCTATGTGTCTCATCCGCAGAGGAAATGTCAAAAATCCATGGGGAAAAAAAGCTGTGCAGTGCAACTGCTTCCATGCAGAAATTGAGGGGTTTCCATTGAGTTCACTTCTGTGAAAATTGTGAAGTGTGTAAGAGATTAGTTTCAGATCAGCTCACACACTGCCATAAAAGACTTAAAATCTGGTATGATTGTGTTGTTCATAATCAAAATCAAACTATTATGTGGCAAATAAAGTATCATACTTCATTCAAACTTGCACTGTAAGTAAAGATTGTTGGAGTATGACTTAAAAGAAAATACAACTTCAATCTTTCTATTTCAAATTGTCATGTTTAATTCAGTGTGTTAATTGCGGTTTGTTTTTGTTATTATGAAAAAAAAAACAATTCACTTTTTGCAAACAACATACATTGCTGGCTCTGCTGCAGTCAAGTGGCATTTACAGATCAAGTGATTAAAAAATACACATATTTCTGGAACTGAGTAGGCTACCCATGAGGTAAAAAAGGCATCGTTCTGAATTAGGAGTATTTTGAGGTTGCATGTGCCAAAATACACCACCTTGGATCTTTAAAAACACTCAAAGGTGCCCAGTGCCCACATGTTTTATTGTTTGCCAGAACAAATCATCCCGCCCCCGACTCACGCTATTGGTTGAGAGCGGGCTTCAAGTGTTCTGATTGGCTGACTGGCGCGGCCCGCAGTCAATACTTTCTAGTCTGGAGAAAAGTTACTTCTTTGGACAACGTTTTAGAAATATGTGACGACCCGTAGGGCGTGTATGCACACTATTTAAAACATCGTTTTAAAAACGCTAACAAAAACAACTTGAAGCATGAGTATGTGCTGTTCCCTTTTTACAGGATAGTAAAACTATTCTAAACTAAGCAGAACCGCATGTCGCGCGGTTCAGTAGATTGTTGTGGGGGTTTTTCATTTTCGCGCAAGGACCTCGAAGCTCTCCGCTCCTCCTGACTCTGACTCGCTGAGTTTTCCAGCAGTTCATTGTGTGCCCGCAGCTCGAGAGGATGACGGCTCGAGTGTGTTGTTCGGTGAGTGTGTTTTTATTGTGTCTGTCTGGATGCTTGAGCACAACAGACGCGGCTCCAGGACCAAACTGCACAGGTGAGAAGATGCATGTTCTTTTAACTTCATCACGCAGCCCGAAGAAATGCATTAATGTGGCTTACAAACAGAGCTGGGTAGTAACTAATCACAAATCACTAATCAGAAAAGTACCTGTAATTAGGCTAAAGTACATATTAAAATACTCGTAATCAGACTACAGTTACTTTTTATGGATTACATGATGATTACATATTATTTACACAGTAACAATCTATTCATAATTTATTGATTCTCCATAATTCCTCTTATCTTTCTAACTCTCATCATTCTAACTATCTCATCTTTTAGCCTACTGCTTATATAAGTCTTCCAGTTTTGTGGACATTCACACACAGATCAGTCATTAGTCATGTGGTTCACAGCATTCAACCACTGGATTTACAAAAATAATTTCAGGTTCAAGAAGTGTTTCAACATTGCATTAACTACTGATGAACACAATAATTTTTATTTGAATTATGACTCTTTTTCAAGTGGAAAGACTGAAATAGTGTGTTCTTGTGAAACATACTGCACTACTCTGTTTTATTTACAACTTCCAAAAATTATTTTTGACAGTGTAGGTTGTTACAGCAATTTGTATTTGAAACTGACGCAGTTTAGGCATGAATCTGACTTTAATTTGAAGCAGATACATATGTGAATATCATTAAAGTTTGAGACACATATTGGAAAACCACTGACTAACAGATGCTGAGTCAAACTCACTTACATCAGTCCCTGGTCTCTCCTGTAATGCTGCTCTTCTGTAGCGGTGGGTCACTGTCCGGCGAGGCTGACGGTCGTGCCGTCCAGTCGGGGATGTGTTTCTGATAAAGACTGCTCTGGAGGACACAAATGCTGTGTCTTTGGCTGCGGGGCTGTGTGTGTGCCGCCTGCTTTCAGTAAGAAATACACCAAAGAACACCACATTACATTTAATAGAGATACTGAAACAGTATTTTTGTCCATTGATCTTTATTTTAGTTGCAACTTCAAAAAGAACTTTATACAGTAATGCATTCAGCATGCAGTGGTATGGTGTCTCTGTCATGTGTCTGTATTACAGCAAAGCCAGGAGTGTGTCCACGCAGAAAATTTGGAGCAGGAATGTGTGCCGAGTTCTGTGTCAATGACAGTGACTGTCCAAACAATGAGAAATGCTGCAGCAATGGATGTGGACATGAATGTACGGCTCCATATACAGGTATGAATATTATATTATATCATATTATGTAAATGTATGGGTCAGCTTTCTCATTTCCTCTCAATTTGTGTTTTATTTTATTATAATAATTATTATAAATTATATATAATCACTCTAAATGATGTTGCTTTGAGAGTTTTGTGCAGTATATCTGAGACTGAATGCTGCTGAGGGGACAAACCTTTTGTCTGTGTCCATGCAGTGAAGCCTGGTCGGTGTGCCCTACCGAAGGGGACTCCAATGTGTGCAGAATACTGTTACCATGATGGCCAGTGTCCTGCTGAACAGAAATGTTGCCCAACCACCTGCGGTCATGCATGCAGTGAACCATGCTGATTTAACCATTGGAAGAAAGAGTCAATGGAAGATTGATTTTGCATAATAATACGTACTTGAGTTTTTTTGTACCGTTTAATGCTTTATTCATAGGTTTCCCCTGTTTATAACCACCTAATAAACCTCATAGTTTCAGTAAACCTTCTTTCAGTTGTTGAGTTTTTGGCCACAAAATAACAAAGAAAATTGCTTCATTGAAGAGTTGGTATTTTTGGTTTGCCAGTGTTCGTTTGGCTGTTCTTTTCTCACATAACAGCTCATTGGCATCAGTGCTTAGGAATGTACAAGTTCCCCTCCCCGAGACCCAAACACGTGCAAAACGTCTTGTAAAGAAAGAGACCTCTCTTTCCATCCTCTCCAGGAGCTTGGCAGCAAAAGAGTCAAAGCATTTGTCAGCAAAAACATGACAGTGATGGAAAAGCCTTGAACTAAAGTACTAAATTACCAGAAATGAAACAGTCAAAGAATGCTGGGTAACAATACCGCACTTTTGGCAATTTAGTCACATAAAGAGAGAAGATGAAAGTGCAAAAATGAAGAAAATTTGTGCTAAATTGAGGTTAGTGTGCATCAGCTTCCAGGAATGTGAACAGACTGTGAATTCTGTCTGGAGGGAAACAGAGCAAAGTTTGCATCTTTTGTGTAAGAAACGCAACATTTGATTATTCAATATTTTTTATATAGACACTACAATTCAAAAGTTTGGGGTTAGTAGGATTTAAAAAAAAAACTTTTAATCAGCAGGGACACATTAATTTGATCAAAGGGTCTATAAACTCTAGATATGAAAATTCTAGGGCTGTCAAACGATTAATTGCGATTAATCGCATCCAAAATAAAAGTTTTTGTTTACACAATATATGTGTGTCTTCTGTATATATTTATTTTGTATATATAAAGACACACGCATACAGTATATATTTTGAAAATATTTACATGTATTTACATGTTTATATTTATATTCATATAATTTATATTATATAAAAATATATTTAATATATAAATATAACATGTTTTTCTTAAATATATACATGCATGTGTTTGTATTTATATATACATAATAAATATACACAGTACACACACATATATGTAAACAAAAACTTTTATTTTGGATGCGATTAATCGCGATTAATCGTTTGACAGCACTAGAAAATTCATGAAAAAATATGCTGAAAATTCAGTGTTGCTTCACAGAAATAAATTACATTTTAACATATATTAAAAGAGAAAACAGTTATTGTAAATTGTAATAAAATTTCACAATATTACTTTTTTACTGTATTTTTAATCAAATAAAAGCAGCCTTGGTGAGAGTAAGATATTAATAATATATACATATATTTGAGGTTATTAAAATACTTGAAACCTTTAGAATTATTTAGAAAATCCAGATCACTGGCTTCCTTTTTTGTCCACTCCAAATCCCACTAGTCCAAAATCCCTTTCATAACTATACATTACACATCAAATCTCTTCTGATTGGCTGGGATTGTATCATGTTGCGCAGCAGTTTAACATTCATTGTGGACATTCAGATTGCTTGTCTCTGGAGATTTGTTTTGTATTGTGCCTAGTTAGGACACACTAGCTGACATACTTGAGTCAGCAGTGCCGGGCAAAAATAGGTAAGCTGACGATGTGGTGCTTGGACAGTCTGATTTGATCAGTGATACTTTTTAGTTTAACAACCAGTAAGTTTATGGAAATCTGTACATCTACATTTAAGTGCATATATATATATATATATATATATATATATATATATATATTATAAAATTCCAAGTCATATAACAGATAACAGAAAGATTTGCAATCAGCCAATGCAGAGGCTCTTTCACATACAGTAATTCAAACAGAATGGCACAGCTGAGTGGGATGCTAAATAGTTTCCTAAACCCTCCAGAAAAACAGTCAAACTGTTCTTAACACATGGGTTTCTAGTCAGTTTATTATGGGAAAGTTAACCAGTGTTAAGATCTTCAAAATTTGAATTCAATAACATCCAATCTGGAGGTCATTATGTGGTCAGCCCACAGGCAAAAGCACAGAATAAAAACCAAACACTAAAAAAAAAAAGTCCAATCCTTCAAAACAACACATATTTAAATATCAGTGCATTACAGAACATGGAAAATATTTGCCACATTCTTAGACATCAATTTTCAGTAGTCGGATTGTAGTGTCTGTGTTTCTATGAGGCTCAGTCACGCTCTCAAAAAGGGTGGAGTAAACTGAGACAACTTAACATCACTCTTCCATGTATATTTCTCCCAGATGCCCAAACCTAGTTATCATTTTCCAAAACAACATTGAAAAAATGCTTATGTGATTCACAAAACAAAAAGCAAAAGTGGCTAATCTTGCCTATGTGTGCCTATGTGACTCAGAACAACAAAAAACAAAGCAAAACAAAACATAAAAAGGTGGCTAATCTTTGTTTATGAGACTCAAAAAACAAAACCCAAACAAAACAAAACATAAAAAGGTGGCTAATCTTTGTTTATGAGACTCAAAAAACAAAACCCAAACAAAGCAAAACATAAAAAGGTGGCTAATCTTTGTTTATGAGACTCAAAAAACAAAACCCAAACCAAACAAAACATAAAAAGGTGGTTAATTTTTGTTTATGCAACTCAAAAAACAAAACCCAAACAAAACAAAACAAAAAGGTGGCTAATCTTTGTTTATGCAACTCAAAAAAACAAAACCCAAACAAAACAAAACATAAAAAGGAGGCTCATTTGTTCAACAGAAGTCCAGAACAGTCACTTGGCATCGAATCTTTCCAGGCTGAAAAGCATCTTAAAACTCCAGCAGCTGCCATTTAAGCATCACGATACTCTCTGCTGCCTAATATGGACATTTCAGGCATCAGACCTGCTCTCAGCAGTTTAGGTCAGCAATGGCACTCCTCTTATGCGGCGGATGAGGTTGGCCAATCGCTTCGTCAGCGGCAGGCTCGGTTCATCCACCTGGAAGGTGCGAGTCAGCAAGTTGTAAAAGGAGCCGTAGCCCACCGCGACCACCGTGCAGGTGAGGCAGATGACGTTGTAGGGCATGCTGAAGTCAGGCGTGGGTAGATTTACCAGCAGCGGTTCGGTGTACACTCGCACAAAGTAGCTTGATTCTTCTTTGACTGGGACGCTGGAAGTCAAAGGTGAAACGTTAAAAAGAAAGAAAACAAATAAGGTACACTTTCTTACTGTTAAAGGAATAGTTCACAAAAATGGAAATCTGCTGTATATCAGGCCATACAAGACGTAGATGAGTTTATTTCTTGATCAGAACAGATTTGGAGAAATTTAGCATTACATCACTTGCTCACCACTGGATGCTCTGCAGTGAATGGGTGCCGTCAGAATGAGAGTCCAAACAACTGATAAAAACATCACAGTAATCCACAAGTAATCCACACCACTCCAATCCATCAATTAATGTCTTGTAAAGTAAAAAGCTGGATATTTGTAAGAAACTAATCCATCATAGTCCAAGATTGTTTCTCAAATTGTCGCTTCTCACCAAAGTACGAGTCCATAATCTATAACGCTTCATCCAGTAAAAAAAAAAAAATCCTGTTGCCCTCTCACATCAAAATCCACCAACATTTGTTTAGAACCGTTTCTGCTTGTAAATGGTGCATGATCTGTGCATATTTCTCTCCTTATTCATACAAGACAACATCACTGCAGAAAGCAGTAAAACGCCTTAATGTGGGATTCGTTTCTTACAAACATGCAGATTTTCATTTCATAATACATTAACTGATAGACTGGAGTGGTGTGGATTACTTGTGGACTATTGTGATGTTTTTATCAGCTGTTTGGACTCTCATTCTGACGGCACCCATTCACTGCAGAGGATCCATTGGTGTATGTAAGGATTAATTTCTAAAAATCTGTTCTTATGAAGAAACAAACACATCTACATCTTGAATGGCCTGAGGGTGAGTGTATTTTCAGCACATTTTCAGTTTTGGGGGGGGAGCTATTCTTTTACCACCAAGGCCAATTCATACTTACAAACTGCTAAACAACGGTTGGTCTTGTGTGAAGTTGGTGTTCATTGCAACCATACTTGGCACAAGGGCGCTGACCACAGAGGACCTGCAATAACATATTTATAGTACTTCAATCAGATATAGGGAGTGGCACACAGGATAAAATCTGTACACCAATTATATTTAGTCAATGATCGCCAGAGAAGACAAAATCCTATCTTGCAAAAGAAGCTGGAGGTGTTCTAGACAGGTAAGATCTTTCAAAATACTTGATAAGCAAGCATCTTACCCAACGTAGAAGCCATGGTTGGGATCAGGTGTGTACTCAGTCCATTTGAGCAGGGCCCTTTCAAACTGTACAGTGACCTCTGTCATAGAGTGAGGGGGTAACTGGATCAGCATCTCCAGTAGATGAGGACGATGGCGGTCTTTAGCAGGCTGGTAGTGAATGTAACCTACAGGAGAAGGCACAAGGTCTATAAAGGCTGTATTCTCTGTGTTCACAAGCATGCGTCTTGTTCTGTCCACTAAGGAATTTACTGTTTACTGTGACTTTTAAATGTATACTTCCTCATTTTGAAGAATGTTGAAACATTTGCCAAGAATTCTCTATTTTGGTCTTGTTCCCTACCCATACGTTTTAACTTCCCCTCTACAAGTTAATTAATAATTAAAAATCGTAAAATCAAAAACATTCTGCTTAATACATTTGGTATTTCAGTGTACAAAACTTTGAAAATATGTATTCAATACTGATATATCAGTAAGAATAAGAATAAAGTAACCTTTATTCAGCAAGGAAGCATTCAACTAAACAAAAATGACAGTAAAGCCATTTATAATGTTACAAAAGATTTCTAAAATCAAATAAATGCTCTTCTTGTGAACTTTCTATTCATAAAGGGATCAAGAAAAAAATGTGTCAGGTTTCCACAAAAATATTAAGCACCAAATAACCATAATCAACATTAGATTTTACTGTACTTTACTGTTTTACTGTATTTATGATTTCTTAAATGCAGCCTTGGTGAGCATAAGAGACATGTATTCAAAATGTTCAAAAATCTTAGAGACCCCAAACGTTTGACTTTTGAAAGGTAATGCACAGTAATAGTCTAATAATGTCAGTATAATAAGCAAATAATAATATCATTGCATCAGACCACTGATATATACAGATCAGTGCATCAGACCAAGCATTTTAAAGAAATTATATTATTTTTTTCCAACAAATAAACGAACAAACGAATGAATGAATGAAATTAAATCTCAAGATGCCAATGATAAATGAAAAGGCCAGAACGGCAGCATGGACATATGAACATAAGAAATATTTAGTCATTTAAAGTAAATTTATATTATAATAAATA
Source organism: Tor tambroides (assembly GCA_021397915.2). Classification (NCBI taxonomy): domain Eukaryota; kingdom Metazoa; phylum Chordata; class Actinopteri; order Cypriniformes; family Cyprinidae; genus Tor; species Tor tambroides. The sequence continues at coordinate 1,973 of JAFVLL020025532.1, read as the reverse complement.
TAGCATTTTTCATGATTAAAGTACTGGAAGTCAAAAGAGGCCTTAACTGGAAAATTGCCCTAAAACAAGTGATAAATATATAGAAAGCATACAAAATTGGAGTATATTATTTTTTTGCACAGATACTACTGTGGGTATGTTATCTACTCACTGGGCTTGTTATCACGGGACTTGCTGGTGACTGTCAGGGTGTGAATGTACAGTTGCAGGTACCAGGGCACTGAATCCATCAGCAGCACAGGAAAAGCCCGATATGGGTGGTTATTATAGATGACAGTGTGGATTTCCCCTGTCTGCAGCCCAAAACCAGCCACGTATCGCTCTGCATGCAGCAGAGGACGAAGCATTTCGCCTAAAGCACAAGGTGAAAGAACCACAGAATCAAGTTGGCATGACTGATCTATTAACACAGACGAATATAAAAATGAGAACGTTCCAAATTACAGATTGTCACTTTGTAACAATAACATAAATCGTTCATCGATGCAAAGACAATGCAAAAAACATAGACTCCACCTATCAAATGCATTCATACCACTGTCTCCTTTCCAGCGCAGAAGGAGATTGAGTGAACGTAACTGCCCAAACGTCTCAGCTCTGGTCAGGTCATACACTGAATATGTCCTGCGATCCCCCAGCACCACAGCTTGGCTGAGCAGAGGAGTCGCAGGGCTCAACTCAAACAGCTCCCCCTGTTGGACAAACAGCACAACACTCAAACTGACTGAAAACAGCAGTCAGCTACAAAGGAAAATTATAAAATCCTATTTAAAGCTTAAAAACAGTTCTACTTCCCATTTAGAGAAACATTAAAGCATCAAAAAGCAGAAAGAAAGTATTTTGTTGTTTAAGTTTCACCTCAGGGTTGTCTGTGATGTCCACATAGACTTTACTAGAGGTAGCAAGAGGACAAGCCTCTGTCAAAGTTCGAGAAAACATCTTGAACAAAGACCATTCTGTGAAAAGATGAAGACAGTAATTAATACACAGATGGACTGAGCATAGTATTGCTTCTGTCATTAGAAACACCACACTGAATTGCAAAATGAAGGTGCAACACAGCTTTTGCAAAGTCAAGGCCATTTTTATGCTTTTATGATTTTTCTTTTTAATTTAGATTTCACAATTGTTTTTTAATTGTCTTTAAAAATATTTAGGTTTCTCATAGTGAGCGATGTTTGGAAAGCATCACAGTTTTTCCACACTGGAGGTAAATCAATTTACGAATGGCTATTTGGCACACTGAAATAAGAAAGGAGAAAATCTTCTAACATCAAACGTTCATTTATTACTCACCCTTTTTGCCTTGGCCTGAAGTGTAGAGATCAAACACAACATTGAGAGTTTGTCTCAGCTCCCACGCTTTACTTGTGCATTGTTCATCCTAAAAGAGAAAATCTGGAGGGTCATCAGGAAGCAAGGAATTTTCCAGACAATGTACAACCTGAGCCAGAATATAATTTCTGAATTTTTTTAAATCTATTTTTTGTTAAAGAAAGGTTTGAAAAGAAGCTTACCTGACAGACAGGTCTGATGTGAACAGCCTGGGAATGGAAACTGCTGTGAAACAGCTTCTCTGACTTGAGGAGAACTGCCAGACCTGCCTGGAGAAAAGAAAAAGCAAATGCATGAATGCATGGCTTCTTTAGAATTACCAGTTATTAAAATCACAAGCAATGATCTTGAACCTTAGAACCACAAGGGAGAAGCTTCTTCCAGGGTGTGAGATTCTCAGTGCAGACAATTTCACGTGGTAATGTTGCATAACGTAAAAAACTGTGATCTGTAGCTGTGTGGAGAGAAAGAAGTCTGTCGTTTCAAGGTCAAAATAAATTTAAAAAAATGAAACATGCATGGTTGAATCGTTTACAATAAAATCATTAACATGCATTTTTTCATTTGAATCAGTGCAGGCTGTCAAGAATGAATGAGCTTCAGTTGCTTCATCACTGCAAATCACTGTCAGTTTGAAC